>JAMQGT020003339.1:0-53061 GCA_024447675.2 Pterophyllum scalare
TGTGTTTTGTAGACTTACTTCGTTCAGTTACTATTGCTAACATTGTTTTATTGAAGCAGAAAGACAATTATTTTACAGTCATGAACATCAGTATATATCTGATATACAACATTTGGAAAGAAGAACAAGAGCAGAAAGAACAAAAAGATAAATAAATAGATTAATTAATTTTTAAAAAAGGAATATGGGGTCAAGGAGCATGAGTACAATGGGTAGTAGACACAAGGGGAACGTCAGACAAACAAATTAAAAGCTTTACATATTGAGATCATCTTAAAGGCTTTCATCTTAATGGGCTTCTTGTCCTTAGTGCTAACACCCAAAGCTAATGTCACCTCAGGGTGCTCAATATTTTAAAGTATAGAACCCAATGTTCAGACAGTCCCCTATGAACAAGAAATTGGCAGAAGTGGGGAGGAAGACTCCCTCTCAACAGGAAGAGTCTTCCAGCAGAGCCAGGCTCAGGGAGCAGCAGCCATCTGACAAGACAAAAGAAGGGAGCATAGAGAGACCACAACAGCAAAAATGGCAAAATAGATAAAAGTTAATGACATGCAAAGTGGCGTATAAATAAAGGGAGTGAAACGAGTGGGAATGGAGGAGAAGTGCTTAGCACATCATGGGAAGTCCCTCAGCAGAAAGAACCTATTGCAGGCTCATCTGATCTAGCTCTAAATATAAGCTTTATCAAAAAAGAAAGCGTGACTCCAGTGTTAAAAGTAGAGAAGGTGTGTGTCCCTGAGCTCAAACTGGGAGCTGCTTCTACAGGAGAGAGGCCCGATGGCTGAAGGCTTTGCCTCCCGTTCTACTTTAAGAACCTCTAGGAACCACAAGTAAACCTGCATTCTGAGAGCAGAGTGCTCTACTGGGATAATATGGTCTTTAAGATATGGTGAGGCCTGATCATTCATGACTTTGAAAGGTGAGTCCTTGTGCAAAGTGTCATCATAACTAGAGCTAATGGACCCAGCTACACAAATAAGTCATAAATTTTGCTTCAGTATGCTGAAGATCTTGTAATGGAATACTCAGACCAACTTACTTAAACCCACAGTGCCTGAGCTGTTGGGCAGTACTCTGTGGTGGTTACTGAAAGACTATAAATACAATTTTTTAATAACTACACACATCAAGGGTCATTAACAGAAGTTTAGGTCAGTTTTGTGTAACACACATTGTTTTCACTGTACACGAGAAAACACTGCAGTGAGTCGGTCTTAATCACCTTGTTCATTATTGTTTACAGCTTGTTCACTTACATATTAATTAACTGAGAGAAGAACTCAGCACACTGTTTAACTGCTGTGTGAGAAATCCATAGCTTTAAACTTTGCATCCTGTTGTTGGTGTTGTGTTTCAGATATAGATGAGTGCCAGGATCAGACAGTCTGTGTCAGAGGCCACTGCCAGAATACCGAAGGCTCTTTTATCTGTGTGTGTGGACCAGGCTTCAGAGTGTCGCCAGCTCGAGACCAATGTGATGGTATGATATATGCACTATAGGGACAAAAGTAGCGGCCCACCTACACATTCCACCCACAGGAGTGAGCCATGGAAGCTCACACCATGAAGATCTCTGTGCACAGGTTTTATTTTCCTCCCGCCCGATATAAAGCGGGAGGATATTATCGTTGTATCATCTGTCTTTCTGTCCCTCCACCCAGGCATTCTGTCCGTGAGGTTTTACCTTTCCTGTCCATACACTACAAAACCAAAAAGAGTTGCACCATGAAATTTCGTATATATTATTTAATATTCAAAGACGTGAAACACGATATTGTCTAACTGTTCTTCCGTCCGGGCAGAATAGTTGTGTGGAAGGACATAAGATGTCTGCTGAAGGGTTTTCTGTTATGAAATGGAACTTTATTGTTGACTTGGGGCTTCTAAATTTAATATGTTTATGAATGGAGGGAGGATATCCCCATCAGTGATGGGTCTTGTTATAGTGATGTTGATGCCAGCTGAATAAATTCAGTTAAGACGAAAGGAACAGAGGACTTGACTGAACAGCCTTGATCTGGGAAACATGGAAGGCGTTGTTGATCTGCATGTGCTTGGGTAACCTCAGACGAGCAGTCACAGGATTAATAACAAAGAGGATTTGAAATGGTCCAATGAAGCAATGCAACACTTTCTTAGATTCTGTGTGCAGTTGGATATTTTTAGTGGAAAGCCAAACCTTTTGACCGGTGGTGTAGGCTGATGCAGGTACTCTGTGGCAATCTGCCCGACACCTGTTTTGCTTGGCAGTCCTGGGCAGTGCCGCCTGGGTGGCCCTCCACAGGCGGCGGCAACGGTGGAGGCGCTGTGGGATGGGCGAGAAAGAGCTCACCTTCCTGCAAATGGTGAGAGACTGGTGGCAGCAGACGTGAGGGAGTTGTGAGTATACTCCTCCCATGCAGGTTGAGAACTCCAGGTGGTCTGGTGAGAGGATGCCACACACCAGAGCCACTTCCAGTTCCTGGTTCAATTCAATTTCATTTATATAGCGCCAAATCACAACAGTCTCCTCAAGGCTACTGAGACAATGTCTTGAGGAATTCCCAGACAAAGTTTTTGAAGGAAGGTTATGGTTTGATTTCTGCCTGGGTGGCAAGTGAATTTTGCTGTGCATGCTCAGTGCGTTACCAGTGATCTTATAGTTAATGGAACTTAGAGTCGATTGGCAGGACCACCTCCAGGATATGGCTCATCTTGATGAGTGGTTTGGCCCAGGTACTTTAGCTCCCATGAGAGCGTTCCAGCCACACAGGAGGACATTAAGATGGTGTTGTTTTCTGCTGGGAATCACAGATGGAGAACTGGTGGAGAAGGACAATCCGGTTTGATGTTACGTGAATCAGTCTGGTAAGAGATGGCAAAGTTAAAGGAAGTGAAGAACAGGACCCATGTTGCTTGGCATGAGTTTAACCTTTTATCTCTTTGGAGGTAAGCCAGGTTCTTGTGATATGTCCAAATGATGAATGGTTTCTCTGCTCCTGCAAGCCAGTGTCTCCACTCTTCTAATGCCAGCTTGACAGCGAAGTAGCTCCCATTCTCCAACACTGTAGTTATGCTCTGCCAGGAAACGAAAACAAGAGAAGAAAGCACAAGGATGGATTTCATCATTCGAGAAAAGACGGCTCCTACCCCTGAATTGGAGGCATCTATCGCCACGATGAACTGGAGAGTGGGATCAGGCTTTGTGGAGGGAAACTGCTTCTTCAGGAAGGTTAAGGTCTGTTGCGTGGAAAAGTCCCTCTGGAAAAAGGTGCTTGGGAAAGGTGAGAGAGGTTAGCAGAGCAACAATCCTACTGTAATTTAGAATGACTCTGTGATAAAAGTTAAAGCTAAGGTACCTAAGAAGAACTGGAGCTGCTTATGGGTGGAGGTGGACTGTCCAGTCCACCACCTCTTGGACATTGGTGGGATCTGCTTTCATCTGCCCCTTCACTATGACAAAACCCAGGAATGAGTCTGATTCAAAATCAAATTCACATTATTCTCCTTTCACAAAGAGTTTGTCCTCAAGTAGTTTTGGAAGTATCTGATAGACATGATGTTGATCAGTAAGGGTTTTCGAGAACATGAGGATGCCACTGACATAGACAAACACTAAGTAGTTTAGGAAGTCCCGCAGCATGTCATTAACGAGCGCCTGGAACACCGCCGTTGTGTTGGTGAGGGTGAAAGGCAGGACCAGGTTTTTACTGTTGGGTGTTGAAAGCTGTCTTCCACTCATCTTCCATGTGGATGTGGACCAGGTGGTAAGTGTTTTGGAGATCTAGTTTTGAGAACATTTTGGCTCCCTGCGACAATTCGGCAAGTCTTATGGGCAATGAGGTGGGAGAATGAAGCCTTTTTGGAAAATTGCAGCTAAGTTTGTGTCCTCAGGAGGGCAGGGAGGCACAGGAAAGGAACCGCCTTCTGAAACGAGCTGTCAGTAACCAAACGCAGACACACAGATAGTGGAGAGAGTAAGAACAGGTCAGAGAAGGACCATACGGAAGGACCAAGTAGGAATTCATTATTTCATTACTCCCCTAGGGAAAATTTATGGAAAATTAATGTAGTGCAATGCTCATCAATATATTCAAGCTAACTCAACCTATGTATGTATTTCCATTTCTCTAAATAACAGTTTAAATTGAACAACCTGTGTTGTAAATTATTGTTCTAGATGTGAATGAGTGTATAGAGGAGGGCAGACCATGTAAGGAAGTGGGAGAGTGCGTCAACAACCTGGGCTCCTACACCTGTACCTGCCCACAGGGATACCGCCAGATCAATGGCACCAGCTGCAGAGGTAAGCTGCTTCTTTAAAGGTACAGTGTGTTAAATCTCACCGCTAGATGCCAATAGGTAGCAGACTGCAGTCAACTGAATTCTGCTTTCTTACCCCTTCTAATTCAAGAGCAAAATCCTAGCTATGATGGGCATTGTAGGACAAACAACTCTGGCCACTGTGCGTCTGTAGTGAGTGTAGACTCCACTGTTTACCTCAGCTGCCAATATGTTTCCATGTCTATTTACTCTGAAGAAGGCTGTAAAACTTTGTGAAGGGATTCCAGTACAAGTCGATGAGTCAGTAAGGCTCACTTCTGTCTGATGACAGTGATGCTGAGGTGAGTTGTTGAGGATATCCTGAACTTCTCTGTCAGTAAGTGTTGCTGTTTGCAGTTGTTAGCTGCTGTTAGTGAAACTTTTGTTGAAGCGGATGTAATATTGTTGGACTCCGAGATTTAGAGAATAAACTCTCATACGATATAAGAATGTAATGCAACTGTTTATCAGAGGGAAAGTGCGATTTTAGGAAACTTGAGCTTGGCATTCTGTTGGCATAATTTGGCTGTTGTTGTTTAGCTGACTGGTCAGCTGTCTGGAGATGGGGGGGTAGGGCGTCGCATGCCTAATCTTCTGACAGTGAGTAATTGTGAGACATCGGGAATAAATTAGCATGTTTATGCATGTCTTCGTGTGTTAGAGCCCTGACTTCAGTTCAGGAGATGAGGTGAGGAGGAAGAGTATGACATTTTATCCAGATGCCCTTCATGTTGTCTCTTTTCTTCGTATTTCACTTCTTTAATGAACAGGACCACTTCTCAGATGATAAAACATCAATATGATCCTTCATATCTTCATTCTGAAGCTGCAGACATGAATTTAACTTTGCCTCTGTGAGTTCTCTTCTCATCTGCCTTTGGCGTACTACGCATATGGCCGGTCTCCGCAAACCAGCGTCCACTCCTTGTATATTTAAAGGATTAATTCAAAGTTTATGATGATGCATTAATTTGATGGATGATGTAATTACACACCAAAGAATGTCAATTTTTGAGTTTCAGGTCTTACTGTGTTGAATAGCATGACACACACACACACTTTTCTGTATTCACTGTATGTCCCAGATGTTGATGAGTGTGCAGATGATGCAGAGCTCTGTTCCCCTCATGGCAAGTGTCTCAACACAGAAGGATCCTATCTGTGTGTGTGCGACAGTGGATTCACTGCCAGCCTCGACACACCGTCCTGTGACGGTAAGATGCAACAGCACTGACGAGACACACACATAAGATTTAACATTGCTTTTTCCAAACATACATATGTGTCAAATATGACCGTTAATTTCCATATAAATGTCTGAATGTAATTTTCCTATGTGAAAAGCTGCGTGTAATGGTAAATGGTTTTCTGCTCTAGCTGAGCACTCAAAGCGCTTTATGTGTGTGTGTGTGTGTGTGTGTGTTCATGTGTTCATGTGTTCATGAGGTCATTACATGAAGCCTTTCCAGCAGTTTCAAAGTTCCCAAATATTCTGAGCACTTGTTGGCTGCTTCTCCTTCATTCTGCAGTCCAGCTCATAGAAAACCGCCTCATGGACAGTGGGTCATGTGAGGTTACACTATTTATCTTTCTTTTAATGTGCTTCTATTGAGCTAGTTTCAGCATCACATTCAATAGTTTTTAAATTTGAAGAAACTTGCTCGAAATTTTCTGGATTGACTTGGGCTGATGGACTGTTGTTAGCTTCAGGTGCTGATCTCTAAATATCCTGCTCTACTCTGATGTGTGATACTCCTGAGCCTATTGTTAGCCCCATATTTTGCTGGTATCTCCTCTCCCGTCCTGTAAACAGCTTTTAAATTATTTTCTATGTGGGTGGACCTTACATATTTCAATAATTTAGAAGTCATAACTATTCAAGTCAGTTCCTCTGTTATTGAGATCTTATAGTGTAATTATATTGGTAGAAGTAGGACTTTGTTGTTATTCCATGAAATATGATGATAAATAAAACATGACAGTTATTTGCTCTGCATGCTGTTGTTGTGTGTCCTGTATTCCCTGTAGTGCTGTTCCTCACAGCAGGGGACGATTTTCTCTGTGTTCACCTACATTTATAAAGTGCGTTTCTTGCTGAATTACAGCATGTCAGCCTATTCCAAAGCTGTCATTACCTTCAGATGACTGTTTATGATATAAAGTGGGCTTCTCGCCTTTGCTTCAGTATCAACATTCAGCTGCATACAATGATGAAAGTGTTGTCGCCATTGTTGAATATCACCATAGTTATTTGGTATGTTCTCTTTTTCTGTCTGTCCTTAACTCCATATCTCCATTACAGGGTTAGGAAAGATGAGTCGGACCGGAGAATTTCTTTCATGCGTGCTCTCATACTTGCTGCACCATGGCAGGAGTCATGGCCTCTGTGCCAGCTGGTTTTAATGCCCTCTCTTGCCTTATAGAAAAACAGAAAAAGAGAAAAACAAGAGGAAAAGTGGACAGAAGACAGAAGCTGTTGAGCTTGCTGTCTAGACTAGGAGGGATATTTGTTGCTTCTTGCCTCATGATTTATGCAGGGGGCTCAGACTCAAGTGGAAGTTTGCGTCTGGGTGTCTGCTTTTATGAACTCAGTGTGTGTGTGTGTGTGTGAGTGTGTGTTCTTTTAAGCAACTCTTCTACTGTTTCACTTTAAAGCTCTGTCAGTTTTCAGTTTAATCGGCTGCATTCAGTTTTCACCTTTCATTTCATTTCCTCGATCTGTTTGGAAGAAAATGAAAGAAGACACGAGAGAAATGTGTGTGGGTTACTTAGTGTATGTGTCAAAGTGCACATAGTGTACAGGTGTTTGATTTTCATAAACCGCAGTGCAGTTTAAAATATTTGTGATGAAATCATTGCCAGTACAGTAATAATCCTTACTGCAGTGACATAGAGCCAAGGCTGGAATAAATCATGAAAAAGGGATTTGATGTTGTTTGTTTGGGTTTCAGATATTGATGAGTGTGGGCTCAATGAGACAATATGTGGCCCCCACGGCTTCTGTGAGAACAGGCTGGGTTCTTTCCGATGCCTCTGTGATCAGGGCTACCAGGAGTCATGGGACGGCCACGGCTGTGTGGGTAAGTGTGGGAGCTTTGGTATATGCATATTACGGATCAAGCCATAAGGCTTTTGGGGCTGATTCAAATAGCGAGTTATATATTAATAACATGCTATGATTGGAAAGCTGTCATTCAAAACTGTGCTACTTTATTCCTAATGACTTAGATATCTTAATGTGTACATGGTGTCATAATCTGAATAAATGGCTGTGTTAAAGTAGGTAAATCCACAGAGCAAACCTTTAAAATGAAACTGGAAATAAAGTGAAAGTGACACCAAGACCATACTCGCATAGACAAATGTGACAGAGGGACAAATGCAAAGAAGACACTGAAAAGAGAGAAACCTTCCAAAACACAGAGATAAACTAAAGATTTAAAATAGAGACCATGTCATCAACTCCACGAACCACCTTATTTTCTTTGATAACTTTAGCTTGAAGAAATACAAGCTACAAACTCCAGCGTCAATATGGAGAAACCTGAAAGTGTTTTAATCCATCACACAGAGCTGGACATGAAGGGAACTGTGTGAGTGCATACCTCCACAACATCTGCACCAAAATGTAATGGGGTCTTTATTTGCCCACACTGCACCTCTCCAGTGGAGTAATAGTTTTTGCTTGATCTTGTTAACAGACAGGCAGACAGATGGCCCTGAAAGCCTCACCCCAACCGAGGCTTTGCCTTCATTGGCCTTAGTTGTTTGTTCTCTAGTTTGATAGTAACATGGCCAAGTGGTGCAGACACACTATCTCAATGAGAAATGCATGGAACTTGTTGAAAACAGTCTGCAGCGTTGATGGGTGCTGATGATTTGTTTGTCACAGCTAACTGGACCCTTGCAGCTCCCATCTAGTCCAGTGTCCTCCTGCTGGAACGACTGCTAAAGATGACTTGCAGTATCTCAACCCTGGTAGAAAGCTTCACATACAGACACATACACACTCGCAGTGTGCAGCAAACACAACATACAGTACCAGAACTACTAGAGTACAGTATGTGCTTTATACGTACTTAACCACACTTCTCATCTGTTCTTTGGAACTGCTGCTAGGTCCCACCCTAGTTCAGTCCAGCCAGCTGCTTCCTCTTCACTGCCAAACCATCATTGTGCTGTGGCGAGCACAGATGCACTCACTTACACACACTCCTTAAAAACCAACAGTGATGGTTTACCGCTAACCATTCCGAATGTGTGTCCCTTCTCTGCCTTCCCCCACCTCCTATTCCTCCATCTTATCAATCAGCTTTGCTGTCCTCTGCTTATGTCTTGCCTTCTTTGAAATTCCACCTTCACCTGCTTTTATTCAAGCGTGGTTTCTACACACAGATGCTTTGGTATCAATATTACCGCTTTGACAGCTTTCTTAGTAGCGTTATATCTCTGCAAATGCATTTCTGTTGAACACTGAGCTGCCCATCAAGCAACTTGGAAAGTGAATATTGAAAGAAAGTTCATGTGTTCATTGATGACTTATGAATTTTGCAGTTTTGAAGTTCTTACTTTCAAGCTCAAAAGGGGCCTCCCCTTAACCAAGAAGACACTGCACCTTCCAGGCAGAAGGAAGCTTTAAATAAGAGAAAGCTCCTCTCACCCCAACTTAGTTCTGCGTGAGGTCTCTTCCTGTTAAAAAGGAGTTCGTCCTTCCCACCACTGCACTCTCACACTGTATTATACCTTATAATATAAAGCACACTGAGAAAACTTTTGCTGTAAATTTAAAGTGGTACATGTCAGCAGTATTCCCTGATGGCTGTGGCCTTTTTCAGCAGGATAATGCTCCCTGCCACAAAGCAAAAAAGGTTCAGGAATGGTTTGAGGAGCACAACAAAGTGTTGGAGTTTTGACTTGACCTCCAAGTTCCCCAGATCTCAATCCAAACGAGCATCTGTGGGATATGCTGGACAAACAAGTCAGATCCATGGAGGCCCCACAACTTACAGGACTTAAAGGATCTGTTGGTAACATCTTGGTGCAGATACCACAGCAGACCTTCAGGGGTCTAGTTGAGTCCAGGCTTTGATGTTTCAGGGCTGTTTTGGCAGGAAAAGGGCGACCAACACAATATTAGGCAGGTGGTCATTGTGTTATGCCTGATCGATGTATAAATTTACATTTTGTCCTCCTCCTTTTCAGATGTAAAAGTTGAGTTGCCGCTATATAATTGATTAATACATTGGGTATTTGTTTTGTTTTGCTGTGTTTACCAACTGTGGATTGTACTTTATTCTTTTAAATATTTGCGATAAACTTATCTGTCTGTCTGTAATTTGAATGATCTTTTATAAAGGCATTATTCTTTTATTTCTCCACAGATGTGAATGAGTGTGAGCTGCTGAGCAGTGTGTGTGGAGAGGCCCAGTGTGTAAACAAGGATGGTACATTCCAGTGTGTGTGTCCTAGTGGCCAGGAATACAACGTCATGATCGCCAAGTGTGAGCCCGTTCCCACAGGTGACCTTCAGATCGACACATTAGCTGAAGACTTAACAAAGCACAGCTGGTTTCAGTACACTGGCCTCCAGGTTTTCTGTCACATTGTGTGGCCCACTGAACCCGCCCATTAGCTTTTTGGGAGGCAAAGGATCTTTTCCATTGCAACACTACAAGTAGATAGATAATAGTAATGATAACTTAATTTACATAGCACTTATAAAAAGAAAGTTTGCAAAATGCTTTGACGGAAAAGTAAAAGAATAACAAAGATGACTGAACTCCTCTGTTTGACTTCCAGCGTCGGCAGTGGAGCAGAAAGAGTGCTACTATCGTCTGAATGACGAGAACCTCTGTGAGAGTGTGCTGACCAGCCACGTTACACTGCAGGAGTGCTGCTGCACACTGGGAGCTGGCTGGGGGACAACTGCGAGGTGCACCCTTGTCCTGTGAATGGCACAGGTAAGCTTAAGGAGGATGATGACATATGCATTGTATTCTCACTAGACACTCAGTACACATAGATTTTTAAATCATAACCCACCATGTTTTAATAAACTGTACTTCATTAAAGCAGACACCAAAAGATTGTTAGTCAGTATAGTGAAGTGTGCAACTTGCAGGACTTCAGGCGTTCTTTGTTGATAATGGAGAGTTTGATTGATTGATTTGATTGTGCATACAGAGCTGTTTCAAGCTGTTCTGTCCTCTTTCAGACCAGTTTAAACAGATGTGTCCTTCTGGAAGAGGTTTTATTCCTAGTGGAGACCTGCTGTATGGAGTGCCCGCTGTCATCTACAAGGGTAAGACAAGTCTACAACCGCTTCACATGTGTGAATCTTTCATATTAGTGAATTTTAGGACACTTTTTGTAGTAAATTAACAAACTTGTTTAAATAAATGAAATGGATTTTTTTTCTCCTGTTCACACAGTTTTAAAACAATATTTAGTTATGCTGTAGTAAGACAAACTTCTCTTAGCAAAGACCAGTTAAAATTCCATTAAACCTTGCTTTATGTAAGCTGTCAGCATGTTACTGTAATATGGTGAAGTATTTTATGGCAGCTTCATTGTACAGATGCATACAGTGTGTAGTGGCCAAGGCCCATGTAACCACGTGTTGGGGATTTTTGAAATGAGGCTGTATTAGTTCTGAAGTGATTCACTATGTGTGTTTTCAGATGCAGATGAATGTACACTGTTTGGTCAGGAAGTGTGTAAAGGAGGCTTCTGTCTAGATACTGAGGGCAGCTACGAGTGTTACTGCAAGACTGGGCAGGACTACGACCCAATCAAACTGGAGTGCAGAGGTGAGAAAAACCTATGGATGTGCACACAGCAAAATAAACTGATGTGTGTGTTTGTGTAGAGAAAGAAGACAAGTGTTACCAATGCTTAAAGAATACTGTTGTTATAGACTCTAATAAGTCACAGTGTACAAAGAGTAAATCACATGTGATGGATGTCCCTTGTCAGATTTGATCCTGGGATGATGTGGTTACATGCCCCTATGCTTGATTTAGCTCTGAGGAGAGCTCACAAACTCCTGTCTAACTGGGGCCAATTTAATGCACCCTGACATTAATAATACACATTCTCGACTGTTTTAAATCAACATAAAGTATTTGCGTGAGACTTAAATCTTTTATTTAAAGCGGGCTGTCCGTGCTTGGAAACCATCAAACCTGACTGAACTGGAGATGTTTTGGAAAGACGAATAGTCCAAAATACCTTCAACCAGAATCCAGACTCTCACTGGTTGGGGTGCCTAAACTTATGCACCTGCCTAATTTTGTTTAAATAATTATTGCACACTTTCTGTAAATCCTATAAACTTAATTTCACTTCTCAAATATCATTGTATTTGTGTGCATGATAGATTTAACTGAACTTGCTGATCCGAACAATCAATGATTTATAAATGAGTATCATGGAAATTATCAGGGGTGCCCAAACTTTTGCATACCACTGTATGTTAAAAAAGCATTGGGAGTAGGTACATGAAAATCAAACACAGGCCTTTCTCTGATTATGAAAAACAATTGTTCCAGTGGCTCTCACTGGAGGACTAAACGTTAGCTGTTTACCACTATGGGTGGGATTAGCGCCCATAGAGATGTTGCCCATGATACTAGTTTTGAGATGGAGACTAAGTTTAACACCTTGGCAAACCTGTCAGGTGTTAGGCTCCAGGAGGGATGAAACATTATGATTCAAAAAAATGTTCCCCCAATTTCTTTTGTGATGATGGTGGTGGCAGCAAACTGCTGAAACAGACAGGGAATCACAGCCAATGTTGATCTTGCAATGTTGTCTCACACTGATGCTGAAAAGCTAATTCATGCATTTATTATTTCTAGGCTGGACTATTGTAATTCATTATCATTATTCATTGTCATAAAAGCTCACTGAAAAGCCTTCAGCTGATCCAAAATGCTGCAGCTAGAGTACTGACAGGGACTAGAAAGAGAGAGCAGATTTCTCCCATATTGGCTTCTCTTCATTGGCTCCCTGTTAAATCTAGAATAGCATTTAAAATTCTTCTCCTCACATACAAGGTCTTGAATAATCAGGCCTCATCTTATCTCAAAGACCTCATAGTCCCATATCACCCCAATAGAGCACTTCGTTCTCAGACTGCTGGCTTACTTGTGGTTCCTAGGATACTTAAGAGTAGAATGGGAGGCAGAGCCTTCAGCTTTCAGGCCCCTCTTCTGTGGAACCAGCTCCCAGTTTGGATTCAGGAGACAGACACCCTCTCTATTTTTAAGATTAGGCTTAAAATTTTCCTTTATGATCAAGCTTATAGTTAAGGCTGGATCAGATGACCGGGGGGGGGGGCTCCCATGATGCACTGAGTGTTTCTTCTTCACTCACTTCTTTTCACTCTCTCTGTGTTTATACACCGCTCTGCATTTATTCATTAGTATTATTGGCATTATTGGCACATTATTATTAATCTCTGGCTCTTTTCGACAGTCTGTGTTTTGTCCTGTCTATCTCCCCTCACCCCCAACCGGTTGCGACAGATGGCTGAATTGAATTGAACTGAACTGAATTGAGGGTAGCATGGTGGCGCAGTGGTTAGCACTGTTGCTTCACGGTTGGAAGGTCTGAGGTCAAATCCACCTTTGCCGGGCCTCTCTGTGTGGCGTTTGCATGTTCGCCCTGTGTCTGTGTGGATTTCCTCCCCCAATCCAAAGACGTGCAGTTAGTGGGGTTAAGTTAACTGGTGATTCTAAATTGGCCGTGAGTGCAAATGGTTGTCTGTCTCTCTGTGTTAGCCCTGTAACAGGCTGGCGACCTGTACAGGGTGTACCCTGCCTTTTGCCTTATGACAGCTGGGATAGGCTCCAGGACAGAGAGCAGAGCCCTGTGTAGGTTTGGCTCTTGGTCTCGCTACTTTAAATCAGTGGTCCCGAATAGTTCAGAAGCACTATAAGAAAACTAGGCAAGACATTCTGTGCTGTATGTGGCTTTGGGAGAGAAATTATACATTTGGAAACAGGTTTTAAAGTTTTACAGAACTTTTCTATTCACATTTTATGAAAGTAGTAAGAACACGTCAGTGGTTCAGGGTCTATTTAGTTCATTTTTCATTACATACAGTGATGCTTGATTACACAAGAGGGAATCAGACACTTTGTATTTTATGTGAGTGTTTATTAGCCAATATTTCACTGTTTTAATACTGTTTTTAATAGTGTAAGGATGTGTATATTTGTGTGTTCCAAGTTCTGGCATGAAATCCTCTAAGTTGTGGTATTTTTGCATGCTTGTCTTTACTGTAGACATCGATGAGTGCCAAGATGAGTCGTTGTGTGTTCATGGACAGTGTTTGAACACAGATGGCTCGTACATGTGTTTCTGTACAAGTCCCATGGTTTTGGACCCCACTGGTAACCGCTGCTGTCTTACCTCCTGAGGTGGCTGGTAAGTTTTGTTTGGGTTTTTTTGCCATTTCATGTCCACATTATTACATTTTCCAGACAAACAGGATCACGCTGAAACATCGCACAGTTAATCTAATATAAAAAGTTCATCAAATAATTGTGCTGAGAAGCATGCGATCATCCGTGGCTTAATCAAACTTAACCACTAACAAAGCTTGGCCACAGCCAAAAATAATGTTTAATTACTGTGGTTGCTAATTTTATAAACAATGTAAAAGAATGATAATTATGAATGGCATAATTTATCTTATTGCATTTAATGCATCTGTTCACTTCTTCAAGGCCATTTTTCTGAATTACAATATCACAGAATTCATTATCCCCCTTTTCTCAATTTTGCTTTTAATTTTTTTAACTTCAGAAAAAGAGTCTGTGTGTGTGTGTGTGGGGGGGGGGGGGTTAGTTTGAGCTTTTTTTAAAGTCCTGTTGTGCCACCTGTTGGCCCTAATATGAAACTGCAGATAATTACCAGCACAATGTGGAAAACACATGATCCAGAACCCGGTTTGCTGCAGTATATAAACTGTAAAATGTTTTTCTATCTAATGGTGTTAAAGTGAGACTGTATTTTTTTCTTATATTTTTTTGTTTTATTTGTTTACTTGGAATTGTTGAATGCACTCCTGCCTCCTTTCTGTATCTTATTAATTCAGTTAACTCCCCCTCTCCCTCCTCCTCTTCCTTTAAGCCACCCTTCTTTTATTTTGGTGCTCCTTGTAAACAAAAGCAGGTGGGTGGGGTGTATGTACTCACAGTCAGAGCTGTGTGCCTGACTATGATAACCATATTAGGATATCCCCTCTCACTGACATCATAAAGAGCCAAGAGTGGAACGAACTGTATTAAACAGAGCATTCAGTGCTGCCTGAAGCCTGAACTCTTTTATTTTTACATACAATGACTTCATTATTTGAAACTTTGGGAGCATCTTTTCCTTTATTTTCCTAAATAATTTGTATATATTATATACAACAGAAATGATTAAAAAAAAAAACATATACAGTAAAATAGCATATATTGATTCAGTGTGCTGCAACCTGTTTTATTATACATGTATTATTTACAGTATATTTTTTGTAGATGTTTTTTAGTGGAAACCCAAGCCTGTGAGCGACTGTGTGGTAACATTGTTTGCAGAGCAACATGAGACAGATATGTACTATGAGGGTATCTGCTGGCAAGCAGTCACTGACATGACGTGCACCCAACCACTTGGTCCCGACAAGAAGACCACGTACACTGAGTGCTGCTGTCTGCACGGATATGCCTGGGGCATGCAATGTGCCCTGTGTCCTCACAGAGACACAGGTACACACCGCGCGCGCACACACACACACACACACACACACACACACACACACACTGTACAGCAAACTCAGATAATACAGTATGTCAGTGATGTTACCTTCTGTGGAACTGGTGTAGCTTGATGAGAACTGACACAAACAACTCTTCCATGAATGAATAAGTGAGGAAGGATATGAATGTTTTCAATATTCATTTGTCTTTTGTTGATTTTTAATCTACCAGATGATAACACAGCTCTTACTGTTTCAATGTAGAGGCTTTTTTTTGCATTTTAAAATGAGCTTTTAATAATATAGAGTTTAGCTACAAAAAGAGACTGAAGATGTTTATTATATTTGCACACACTGTTTTCTGTGGAAGGCCAGAAGTGCTAAAACTGAACTGATATAATCAAAATGCCAGTGGGCTCCAAATAATCCATGTGTCTGAAAATTCATGTGTGGGAAAACATAAATAGTGGGGAGTTTATTTCTCATTTCCAGAGAGCTAGCCTGTCTCACTATTAACCTCCTTGACATATAAATATGAATGATTCAGCCTGCAGTAAACGCTGATCATGTCAAAGTAAAACAATATCAAGCCATAACATTTACCCGATTCATAGATACACAGTGAGCATATAACTGTAGGTGTGGAATCCTGACTTTGTGCAAAATACAAGCTTTACTTTTTTCTACACATGTTCTACTTAATCCACAAAACTCAGAAACTCTAAAGTGTTGTTTCTGAATCCAATTTCTCTCATCCAAATTAAATCCGCTACCACAGATGATTTTATTGGTGTGTCCATCTAAATGTAGTGTACATAGAAAGTGTTTCCAGCTCAGTGTGAGCACTCAAAGTGCCTCATTTCAGTTTACTGTGATGTAGAGCAAAGAAAAGCATAACGTGCTGTCTGTGGGGATTATTGAATAGCTGGAAAACCAATTAGTGGTTATGTCATTTTTACATTGTTCTAATTCTTATTTTGTTTACAAAATCTTCTGTGTGCCTGCCTGCGTGCGTGTGCGTGTGTGTGTGTGTGTGTGTGTGTGTGTGTGTGTGTGTGTGTGTGTGTGTGCGTGCGCATGTGTGTGTGAGTCCTAAAGCATAAATAACTAAAGGGCAGTTTACCTTTTCATTTCTTTTGGTTTTCATTTTTAGTTTGATTTTATGTTTTTAAAATCTGAAGAATCTGAACTTTCATGTTTAGCGACCACACGCAGGTAGCCAGGTGTGTAAACACTGATGGTAATACACAAACAGACACAGCCTACAGGTCTGTGGCACCTCAGAACTCACATCTTAATTATTCTCTTAATAGTGATTTTTTTTTCTCCTTTTTTGTCTTAATAATCGCAACTCCTGACATTTGACTTTTGTCTCACTCCCTCGTTCTCAGAGGACTACGCGTCCATGTGTAACCTTCCTCTGAGCGGTGGGCAGAGGCCGTACGGTCGTGACGCTCTTGTTGCCGGTCCAGTTCATGAGTATGAAGTGAGCCCGGACTACTCTCCATCACCCGAGGAGCTTCCCTACTATGACATTGAAGAGCGTGAGTATTTCTGCATTCTGCATGTTATCATAAGTACAGAATAGAGCTGCAACACAGGATTCTTTTATTAATGTACATTTAAATCACCTCTTCACACATAAGTTCTTACATTTGCAATTTTCAAGCACAGAAGTTCACATTAACTATACTTATAGTCAGAGTTGAGCCAGAACCTCGTGGATTTGCAACAGAAATTCCCCCACAAACAGGACAACTAACCAGCTGAGTTGAATTCCCCACATCACAGATGAGTGAGTTGCACTTATCAGCACAGACTGACTCAGACTGATTGAGTCATTGTTAAAGAGCATGTAAGACTCCCCACACTTAAATAATACAACTGATTATACAACATATGCTGATGATTACGGGTCATTTTGTGGGGTTCTAAGGTTCGTAAAAATGTATTCAATATACACCAAAATCACCATGCAGCCCATGGCTGTTCCTGGGGGCTTTAGCAGTCCCATTACTGGTAAAATGCCAGTAGTAAATAAATCACTCTTACAATATGATGTAAATTATGTGTCACTGAGCTCTGTTTGCTCTCCACAACAAGAAACAAGGAGGCCAAACTTGTGATCTGAGTTATTAATTTATCCAAATAGCTACCAGCGCAGGAGAAATGATTGCTGAGTAACAACCAGCTTATAAACAGCTTATAAGCAGATGAATAAAAATGCTCTTTGGAGGTTGTTGGCGAAGGAGTGAATGCTACAGATTATTCAGACTTACAGGTGAAAACTCAGTTATTATTTAGCTGCTGTGACATCATCCCCTGTCATATGCAGTCGTCAACCCTGAGAAGACGTGTTCAGTTATCCCGACGCCCTTTTTAATGTCTCCCCTTTTTTTGGGGGGGGGGTAATTTGCTAGGAGATTAAATAAGAGAAAAAAATCACACTAATTGATTAGTACAGAAGTCCAAAAACAGTCCCAGTGTAGCACAATCTAATGAGAGTGGGTAATTGTTATAGTGATTGTTCATACAAAACCTGTGTGTGCATTTAAAAGCCATTTGAAACAGTTAATCACATTCTTAAGTAATGAAATATTATTTATATTATTTATTAATGTTACAGAAATGTTGCTTTCTAAAACCTTCCACCTTGCTTGTTTACAACTTCCACTCAGAGGGAGGTGTGTGGCCTTGGCTGCTGGCCTCTTGCAATCAGCAGAATCATAAAAATATTCAGTTAGAGTTTGATGGTCCATCATGGCAGAAGGGAATCCCAGCGGTGAGGAAACAGGGCAGGACCCCCTGGTGTTTAAATGCTGGTGTTGGTGAAGATAAAGATGGAGGCTTGGATGGAGCACTGAGTGAGTTGAGTGAGTTGGATGTGGGTTGCACACATGAGTCTCCAAGGAAGAATGACAGGTAAGCAGTGAGATACAGACTGGAGGCTGATTGGCTTGAAGAAGGTGGGCAGAAAGATCATTGGATTAGAGCAAAGGTGTCAGCTTTGAGAGCGACAGCGTGCGAAAATGGAAGTGACGTAAAGAATAAACTTGCATCCGAACACCCGGGAAAGAAGACGAGGGATTACAGATCTTCCTTATTGAACTTAATTTTATTCAAATAATCACGCACATCCGTAGTTGTCGCTCCTGTGATGCTCAAACGTGTGGTAACGTTAGGACCTGCTGTTTGTTTGACGCTATTTGTTAAATCTAGTGCTGGAAGAAAACCTTTGTTCTGATGGTTAAGGCCCAAATATATATTCTCAGGGCATGCTGAGGGACACTGAGGGAGAGGCTAAAACCTGCAGCGACACCATCAGCTCCAGTTTATCAGATTTCCACTGGTGACCTGTTCAGAGTGTACCCACTTCTGGCCACATATGAATATATTTCATTATTTAAGAATGTGATTAATAGCTTTTGACAGCTGGGACAGGTGCAAGCTTTAAAGACAGAAGGTACAACCTCCAATACAACCCTGTGGTTGTGGTCGTTTCCACACACTTTAACTATGACACCCATCCCACACCTCAGCGAGGTTAAGAAGCACGTGGGCTTGAACAAATGGCTGAAGATTGTATACAGTTAAAATGAATCTGTTCTAATGTTCTAAAATATGTTCCTTTCACAATATATATCATTTTCTTCTTGGAATTTTTTCTTTTACCAGTTATGGGGGAAGGAACTAAATATGTTGACTTCACTGACCTTCATTTTCTATACGACAAATTAAACATTTTGAAATGTCACAAAAGTAATTAAGTCTTGTAATGTTACACCCTATAAAGGGTTAAGCTAGCATATTTTATTAACCTGTTACCATACCAACAACTTGAATATTAATAAAGTTTTGTAAGGAATAAAAAGTAAATGAATAAATATCTGTTTGTGCCACATAGATAGGTTCATACTCAGTGGATGGCTATACATTAATGAAGTGCAACATGTACATTATTTACAGTGCGGATCTTTAATTTACACTTAATAATAATACTAATCAGAACCAATTATTTAGATTATTATTAGAGATGTCCAATAATGGACTAGTTCTTACACAGCGCTTTTCTACTCTAACTGAGCTCCTACAACATGTTTACATTCACCCAGCACTTCTGTGTGTAACTGAGCTAAATGGTTACTGCTAACATTCAGACACACTCCAATGCTTGTGTCAGAGAGCAACTTGGGGTTCAGGATCTTGCCCAAGGATACTTTGGCATGCAGCTCAGAGCAGCCAGGAGTTGAACCACTAACCTTCCAGTCAGTAGGTGAACTGCTCCTGAACCACAGGTAACTCAGGACGTACATAGACCTGACCCATAGTCTATGAATGAGTTATGACTGAGCATGATGCAGAGTGCAGATGGTGTAGTGAGGTGCAGACTACAATAATGTGTACATGTGTCCCTTTCAGTTCACACTTTGAGTTTGAAAACATACACTATACAGACAAACATCTCTTAATCTTTGGATCTCACTGAATTTAAGGGTGGGACTGTAATGGGATGCCAGCACTGGAACAAGTCAGTTTGTCAGGTTTCTTCCCTCCCAGATATTCCACGATCAGCTCTTAGTGGCATTATTGTAAAGTGGAAGCATCAAAAACGGAGCATTTGGAGTTTCATGGGTTTCCATGGCTAAGCAGCTTCTGTGGGTGTAATGTGTAGGTAGCCCAGTACTTTAGTGTATGACCTCTGTGTAGAGAGCCATACACTCGATCTTCAAGTGATACATTGTGCTTTATGTTTCAGATCCATACAGAGCATTTGAGGGTTTGCGAGCAGAGGAGTGTGGGATACTGAACGGCTGTGAGAACGGTCGGTGTGTCCGGGTTCAGGAGGGTTACACGTGTGACTGCTTTGATGGATATACGCTGGACCTCTCCCGCATGGCCTGCATTGGTAGGAGAGCACACCTGCAGCTGAAACACTAACAGCAAGAAGACCTTTGACCTTCTTTCATTCCATCTCTTTGCTCCTCTGTCCACAGATGTTAACGAGTGTTCAGAACTAAACAACCGGATGTCACTGTGTAAAAACGCCAGGTGCATCAATACAGTGGGCTCATATCGGTGTGTGTGTCTTCCAGGCTTTAAGGCCTCTGATAAACCCAACTACTGTGTGGAGGCAGAAAAACACCAGACCTCCACACACACACAGTGAGCATGGACTGACCAGGAGGCGACAAGAGACACCAAAACCACATGCATAATCTTGTATTACTATACTTGTGAGGACGTCCTCAGACCACATTCACTCACTGCCAGATAGCAGCAGCAACCTTAATTTGAACTACTAGCTTTGGTTGTAGCATCCAGCAACACTCCCAAATAACAAAACTTGAGAAAGTTGATTAGTGCACCTCTTAAAAATTATTTGTTTCTTTTCAAAATTTCCGGCCTCTCAAGGGCACTATAGTCAAAAGAAGACTGATATTTCCATCTGCAGTAATTTATTATTTATGTGGCAGCATGTGGATCCTCTCACCATTCCTTGTGCGTTCATGGAAAGCAGGGAAATCAGTAGCACAGAACAGAGCAGGCATCACTCAAAGCAAATAAGACACTGGTGAAGTCAGAGACAGCATGAAAGGAGGAGCTGGCCTGGAGGTGGGTTGCAAAGCGACTTACAGATGCACAGCAACTGTGAGCATCCCCTGCGTGTGATTAGCCAACTGGATGAGTAGAAGGGGCTATCTTTGAGGTCAGCTGACCTGACCTCAAAGCTGGCCTTTAGATTAACCTAAACAGGACTCCAATCTTATCCCAGCCTTCTTTATTCACTTCTGCTTTTTGTGCTTTTGGGTCAATTACAGCTCCTCTTATATGTCATTGTCTTTGTGTGTTTTTTGTTTCATAAAGCCCTCCTATGTATTGTAAGCAAGTGGTGTAAATGTAGGGCCTATAGCATGAATTGTTTTTAATGAATATTTACCAACTTTCCAAAAATGTTAAACTGGGTCTTTAGTTTTTACAAATTCATTTTTCAGAGAATGTGTATGGGGACATGGGATTTTGATGTTTGTAGTGCCACAAATGCCACTGTGGGTTTTTCATTTCATCCCGTTGCCAGATTTATAAAACAAAGGGTATGGGCACAGCAGTATGTGCTGAAAAAACACACAGACCATCCTTACACTTCAGGTCATGTGACGTCTGACAGTAGAGACGAAAAGTAAGGCATGAACAGAGCAGCCCATTTCACAAAGCCTGCATTTCTTATCATTATCCAGGATTTTTTTTTTCTTTACAAGATCATCTACCTTATCAATATGTACAATTTGGTAATCACAAAGATCACTGCAAATTTACCTCATGCCAAATTTTGTTGGTCTGTTGTGCTGTAAACGCTGCTGATGGGCTGCTTTCCTTTCCTCGTCCTCATATTTGTGGTCTATTTCCCAAACTTCACTGCGAGGCATGATTCTCCACTCAGGCAAATTGTGCTTCTTTTTTACTGTTCTATATTAAATGATTGATAGCTTGATGTGCATCTTTACATGCAAATCATAAAATAGGTGACTCTCTACATCCATTCATAGCTGAAGATGGAAAAGAGCCTCACGTACCCCTGTAACATTTCATGATGATTGACATTTATAAAAGAGGATGTTTTCACACAGCCTTAGAAATCTAATAAAAATGAATTATATGCACTTTTCTGCCTTTGTGCATATGTTCATACACAATTAACGGTTGAGAAGTTTAGTTTTCTGCATCTGGCCCCAGGTGTATTCTCCTCACACGCTACAGTCATAGAGATTCAGGGGGGTCGCACAAAACTGCGCTGATATCTCAGAGTAGCACCAAAGTTTTAAACTTCAGCTCTTCACCCCAGATGATTAGAGAAGGGCCTCAGTAATTCTGGTATGCTAATTTAACAGAGCAGTATGTGGCACATCAGAGAGATGGGGAGAATAGTTTGCCTCTACTTGTTTAATCAGTTTCAAGTATTTTGCTTTTTCTTTAATATATCAGATCTGTTACATAACACATTGCTACACATACAGCTATAAATCTGACTCATCTCCGAAGCGTGTAAGAGTACGTTAAAAATCATATATGCTGATCAGGCGTCACAGGGTGCATTTGTGATTGTTGCCCAAACGTGGCTCAGAGTCGGATTCCTTCCTTTGACTTCACACAACATACAGATAAAAACCATGTGCACATTTACACATGTGGTGCCCTGACTTCACAAACACGCTGATGCGCCTGTGCTGTCAGTTTTATCCAGAGAACAGTCGTCTCCACCCCCAAAACTTGACACAGTTTCCACCCACTTTTAACAGAAGACCTTTCCCCTGATCAGAACAGATCGATTCGCTTTCAGTTGCCTTTTATTGCTGCTCTTTCCAGGGAGAGATACATGTGTGCCACCTGCACTTATTTTTGTTGAGATTTACTAATAATTTAGTGCTTAGTAAATCTGGCCTCTAGTGCTGAGCTGCTGAAACCCCGGGTGTGAATCATGTGGTCATACCAAAGAAAAAGTCGGTAAATACTGAATGAACATTATGTGGAGAAAATGAATTTCTTTACCAAATTTTACAATAAATGATCTGAGATACTTCCAAAGCTGGGCCAGAGGTGCTGACCTCAGCAAACAATACTTCCATCATTGGAATCCTGCTGCTAGCATGTTTAATATGTGAGAAAACAAATAATCCTGTGATGCTGTAGCTAATCTACCTGCTGCTCTATGTATGATGAAACCAAAGTAGATCAGCCAGTATGTCTTCTACCTACCCCCCCCCTTTTTTGATCTGAGAGGATGCTCGGTCCTTAAAAGTATAGAAATACAACTGAAACAGACACACTCACTCACTCACTCACACTTTCTTAATTAATCAAAGCCCATATATTCTGCACTGTATAAGACACACACTAAATGAAACAAACAGTAATTTACTTGAGATGAAGATTCAGCTTAATGTACAACGTGGTGCCTTTGTGGGTGGGTGGGGGGACTACACAATTGTATAAAATGTATGTTTTGTCTGGTGCTTTATTTTGTTTTTAAGTGGACTTTTGTGTATATCATAACAGGCCATTTTGCTCATTTAACATACTGACAAACCCTATGGACTAAGCTGGGGGATCAAGTTGTATTTTGTACCCAATCAAACCGATTGTGGATATTTAATTCTGTGAAGAAGCCAGCTGTCCAATCCTTCGCCTCCTCCGTTGCCATCCTCTGTCTGTTGGAAAACAAGAACTTTTTCTACACCACAGCATCAACAGATCTTGTACTATGCATTTGTTGTTTTAAAGAAAGTAGCTAATGTCTTTGGAATAAGCTTTTGTAAGGGTGCTCACATGCAGTCAGAAAACTACTGGTTATCTGAAACATAAGCCAAAACCACCTTCCATGTTTCTTACAAATAACTTGTTTCTTACAAGCAGGTTGTTGTGTTACCTGGTATTCCTTCCCTCAGTGTCTTGAAGGGTCTGAAATCAGTTGTGTTTTATGTTTCCAACTTCTTTTATTTGTGTTTCACTGCAAAGTCTTGCCAGGTTGCAAAGCTGCTATGGGGCAGTGATGGGAGAGAAGAGCTTTGTGTACATTTAAACAAAAGAGGGGACAAGACAGCTGATGTATTTGTAATATGTACATGAATAAATAGCTTTTTCTATGAATTCATAATACAATGTACATTAAACCCCTTGGTAATAAACCACAAATTGTGATATTTAACACTATCTGCTTGTCAGTTATTACTGTTTGAAAATAATTTATTAGCATCAGAACATGTGATGGCTTTCTTTACCAAATTTATTGTGATATCTACTCAGTTCAATTCTGTTTTATTTATATAACAGTCATCTCAAGGCACTTTATAGTTTAAGGTAAAGACCCCGCAACAATACAGAGAGAACCCAACAATCAGATGGCCTCCTGTGAGCAAGCACTTGGCGACATTGGGAAGGAAAAACTCACTTTTAACAGGAAGAAACAGGAAGAAGGGGTGGTCATCTGCTGCAATTGTTTGGGATGAGAGGAGGGAGACAGGACAAAACAAAATCAGAATGATGATCAGAGTGCGCTAATGTACCAAACATATACATATACACACATACATACAGTCTTGCTGTAGTTGTAGTGATGTGTGAGTGTTCCTCTGTAATGGAACGTACTCAATAATGAGGGTAAGAAGCTGCAACCACCCCCCTCGAGATCCAGAGGCAAGCAGGGAAAGACCCAGGGGACCCGGGTCATCCATGCCCACCAGGAGCTCAGAAGACCCGAGGCCACACATCCCGATGGCAACCGTGCGCACACCCCAGAGGAGGAAGGAGGGAGACCCCAGACACACCCCCCACGGTCTCTGGGCAAGAGCCCAGAGAGCCAGAGGCAATGAGCAGCCCCCCCCCGGTAGGCCAGCCCCCCCAGCATGAGCCAAGAACATGGCCCCAAAGCCCCAGGCGCCCAGGAATCGCCCGACACCCAGCAGAGCCCCCCACACCAAAGAGGCCCAAGCCACCCCAGGCCACAGCCACCAAGGCAGCGGGCCAAAAGCCACACCAAGACATCTGGCCATGCACCCCAGGACCCCCAGGCACCCACATTCCAGGGGTGGCAGTGACGATCGGTGGGGAGCAGCGGGGAGCAGTAGGGAGGGGTAACTCCTGCCTTCCGCAACCGTGTACCAGAGGGGTCAAGGCTCAACAAGCCGCAGACCCAGGCCCAGCTGCCCACATATGAGCATGCACGCACACACACACACACACACAAATGTCATATACTCATACACACACATACATGCCAGTCACACACCAATGCACATACACAAGGACCATACATGGACATTATGTTTGGGCAAGCGGGCACCAGCACCGAACCAGAGCCACCCTGGGAAAGCAGCCAATCCAGCCCCGAACCACTAGCCAGTCTCTACCCCCAGCAGGGTGCATGAAACCGGGGTGTGGGAAGACCAATCTAACATTTTGAAAACAGAATTCGCAGACGTTGCAGTGATACTATGTAGTCCTGAGGTGCACCTCCAAACAATGAAGTCAATCTAATTTAACTACGCTGGCACGAACTAACTACTCTGATACAAATAAAGACTGATTAAGGTCAAATCCAGACAATCTGTTTGCTGCTACCTGCACATGAGTCTATTTTTGCTTCTTGCCCCTTGTTTTTGTGTAGTAATTAATAATACATTTAATTTATGAAGCACTTTACAAAAGTTGGACATAGCACTTTTTTGTTGTTTTACCTTTTTAACAATAAAATTTTATTGTATGCAATAAAAGATGGATCTATAATTTTAGTGTGCAGTTTTACTGTTAAAAGAAAATGAAGTAGATCGGTGAAGTTTGCAGTTTCTTATTTTAATTTATAAATGTTCTTCATTTTTTTGCCTTAAAGATCGTTATTAATAATACTTAAATTAATAAAAATCAGTGAATATGAAATGGGTTTTTTTTATTCATAAACCTGCAGATGTTTTATATATACATCTCAGGATCTGGTTATTGTAGACATTTATCATCACAGTAACAGCGTTACAAACATCGGTAGCCGTAAACACTCACAAAAACATTAGAAATACAGACGCTGGTTTGATGCTGCACCCTAACATACATGGATTATTTAACATTTTTAATTGTTAGAGAAAGTGACGTTATTTTTTTGTGCCCATTATTTTCCCAGTGTATATTAGTGCATATTTGAATTTGTGAATGAAACGCACTAACTTAAAGAACTTTGTAGTTCAGTCCACTGACTCGTATTAGTTTACAGCGCAGATCTGCCACATCCAATATGGCGGACGCGCTGACATGTCACAGTAATAGGCCGCATATGTCTTATGGCTTCCCCACCCTGAGCCTGGTTCTGCCAGCATTTTCTTCCTGTTAAAAGAGAGTTTTTCTTTCCCACTGTCGCCAAATGCTTTCTCATAAGAGGTCGTCTGATTGTTGGGTTTTCTCTGTATTATTGTAGGGTCTTTACAATATAAAGTGCCTTGAGGCAATCATTGTTGTGAGTTGTTGCTATATAACTAAAATTGAATTGAATTTTTACATTTGGAATGTGACATCAGCAGACTGCATCCCACTGACTGACTAGGGAGTGACATCACTCACTGAGTCATGAAAGCAACTTCTTCACAAGAATCAAATCTGCAATTTTTGAAACCCAGCAACGAGGTGGCCGTGCTTGGTGACTGATAAAAGAATCCAGAGGGAGCTAGATGGAGTGACCGTTTGTGTCACATACAAATAATCTCATGGGACCTTTTGGCTGCCTTGCTATAATGACTCCACCCACACTGAGACAGTACATAATTGTACTGGAAAATGATCAAAACCAACTAGAGTTGAGTAGGTACTAGTGGAAAAGAGGCATATTTTGGGCCTGTATTGGTAACCTATCCAGGGTGTAACCAGCCTCCTGCCCTATGACAGCTGGGATACGCTCTAGCCCGACTGTAACCCTGAATTGGATAAGCAAAAGAAAATGTATGGATAGAGTACAAAGTTGCTGTCCTAAACACACACAAATGTCTGTGCCAGATTTTATTGTTAGCCATGCAAAGGTTACTGAGCTAATTTACCAGATAGCAACCAGAGACCAACAAAGTCAGTAGGGATCCTTGAAGAATTATACAACATTGCATACCAATTTGTCTAATAGTTGCAATATTTCTGCCTGGATCAAGCAGTGAACTCTTTGCCTCACAATGAAGTCCTGATGTCAATCATATCACACGTTCCCTGCAGTAGTTGCTGGGGGACTGGTTGATTGAATTTCCCTGTCTGTAAGCACTTTACGGAGTTGTGCATGCTGGCTTAGACTCCATTAGTTAAGGCTGATCAGGTGATAATATCAAAAGCCTGCGAACATCTGTTGAAAGGAGTTTGTCAGCTCCAGTTTCGTAGGTAAAAAAATAAACGTTAATTTCCATTTACAGTTACCTGACAAAGACCTCTCATTCGTAATCAGCTTTTGTCCATTTGCATAAAGAATCCATTTGATTGAAAATGCTGTATGGCACTTTTTAACGGTATTTTACTTGCGTGAACAGATTGTAACATAACTTTAAAAATAAGATATCCCTTCACTCCCTGGGGCTCTTCTGCTACATTAGCTGACGTTATCTCAGAAAGGGAGTCCACTAATCATCAGCATCAACAAATTAACAGCTCCCACTAAAACACAGAGACAGCACAGATGTATTGCTGGCGTATACGAGCTGAGTAATGGTAGTTAGCAGAGACGTGTCTGTGCTGATTGGCAAGAGCTCGCTGCTCTTGTACTGTATGCCAATTGTTGTTTAGCCCCGCTTCGCCTACATTCTGCCTCTCTGCATGATCCACACACAGCAGGGAGGGTAATCAGAAAAATTGTGCACATTGTGACAAGTTTTTGCAATTTGGCAGGATCTTAGGTATGAACACAAGGTTTTCAAACAGCACTACATACACCTTGAGGTGCCACCCTGATGACCACTCAGTAATGGCTCAGTAATGACTTCAGAATGGATTTCTTGTACCAAAAAAACCTGTGAAAAGTGGTATTATACCAGTAACAGGAGCTGAGATATGCCATTTCCTTTTCTGATGGCAGCCATATTGGGTTTTTTTGCATACCAGGCACCAGGTGGCCACCTCAACTTATACGCGGACACCTTATGACCACACCTAGGATCATGCCAAATTGCGAAAATTTGTCACAAAGTGCACAATTCTCATAAGCTTTTCTGAATCCCCTTCCCACTATCAGAGTGGGATGCTGTAGCATTGATGTAGCTTGCTGATCAGCAAGACATGGAGGCGACGTTGCTTATCTCCGCTTCACTGATGCTCTTTCTCTGTTTGTGCAATGCCACTAGGGAGGCACTAGGTAGCGTGGACATAGTTTTCCCACTGAAAAGATGTAGCATCAACATCGCTTACTGCTGCTTTAGCGACTTCTACTACTCTCAGTGCAACGTTCTGTTCTTCCTCATCTCTCATCCAAACCATGGTCTAATGTATGCTTTGAAATATAGCATGTATTCCTATATTCTACCATTTACATCCATGGTAATAATGTTTAAATATTAAGTCAACAAATAAAGAAAAATAGACCTAAATACTTCTACAGTTACATGCTAAAATGGGTAGGCTACTACAGGCATGTGCTCAGTATATATAACCTATATAAAGTACACATCCATGCACATAGTCCAACAATTAAGCTGAAGCCTTAACACCCTGAAGGTAGCAGAACACTATGCATTTAATAAAGGATAATGTAATAGTTTTGTATCTAATCTATTTTAAAATACACAATCATTCAAATCAAATACACAACTCCTTCAAGTTTTGAAATGTTAAAAACAGGAACAATTTTTTTTTTTTTACACAGCAGATAAAAGAAATGGGGACTGAAAACAGCGATGTTGGTCCGCTGTCTGATCGAGGTCTGCGACCCTCTGTGCACACCTGTCTGTGGAGGGGAGTGAGGGAAGAGCATCTTAAGTTAGACTAATGTTGGGTGCAGCTGAATGTACAGGTATTTTTCAGGAATGTACAAATAAACAATTTAAATTGGGCAAATTTGTGAACAGAGGCTTTGAAAACACATTTATTGTATTTTAATATCTGTTCTGTACTTCTTAAATCTTGTCCCTGAAAATGCTCCATTATTAATAAAAATGTAAACACTGAAACTACAATAATTAAAACTAAACAGGAGAAAGGGAATCCATTGTGGAAAGTTACTGAAACTAAACTGAAAAGCAAAATTTAGAAGTAAAACCAAAAACTAGTAAGACAAATACCAAACTGTTTACTGAATACTGAGAGGGTGGAACAGCTGGACAACTGTTTACTCAGATTCTACCTATAAAGTGTGGATAACATCATGGACATGTCATTATCCAAGAATGGAAATTCATGTGGGATGAAGAACTACTCCTACACGGAATTTATCAACATCAAATTTCAACAGGTCTGGAACAAACCAAGTCATTTGTAAGCTTTTCATACATTTCATACATTTGTAAATGTATGAACCTTCACACATTATAAATATGTGTATTTTATATGTATTTTACCCCCAACATTGCAAGCATTTAAGGAAATCAAAATGTAAAAATCCCTCCTCCAGGTGACGGTGCTAATGCTGCTGCACTACAGTAGAAAACAAAAATGATCCATATATGGTCTGAATTTGCCCCGTTAACAGTCTGCTAGATAACGTGCTGATCACATCCAGTGATTGTGTTATTACTGTAATTCAACGCCTGCCTGCAGTCTGAGTAACTGGAACAGCTGTTCGTTCACAGCTGCCTTCCCATCTTCTCCTGCTGGCCTCAGGGGAGAGTATTCAACTGATTCAATACAATTTCATAAACTAACACATAAGAGTTTTGGCAAATGTTTATTTGCATTCTGTTGAAAGATAAAGTGAATTTTAGAAGGCAGTTACAATTAGTACCTTTAATTTTCTTTTTTTTCTCATTTGACCTGTGTGAGGTCTGTGTTCCAGTGTCAGGTTTGTTCCTCTGTGTCATGTCCCTTGCCTTGTGTGTTTTGTATTTAGCTTTATTCCCAGTGTTGTCACAGCTGCGTCTCCGTCTCAGTACTCGGTTGTTTCCAGTTTTACTTTGTCAGTCCTTGTCTCCAGTGTTCTATTTAGTTTACTTCCTGGTCTTGTCTTGTTTAATTATTCCCAACTGTTTCTCCATCTCCACCTTTCGTTATCCTTTGTTTGTATTTAATCCCTGAGTTTTCCTGTTTGTTGTCGTGTCATACCCTCATGTGTTGTGTGGCGTTCCATTCCTGTCAGCCCTGTTTGTGTTTTGAATAAGCCTCATTAGAGCACTGCATTGCACTGAGGCTGCCTATTGGTGTCTATTGTCTATTGGTGAAAAACAAGCTGAGAGAAGATGGAAAATCAATCAGAGCCATGTCGCAAACATTGGCCACGGCCAGCACAACGTTTGGAATGTCCCAAAGAAGAAAGTCGTCACTGGCGTTCTAAGTAACAAATGTCCAACAGATAGCCCAAGGAAAACAACAAAATTTGATGACCGAAACATTGTAAGTGCTCTAAAGAAAGACCCTACAACAGCTGACATCAGCAACAACCTCTAGAGGGCAGGAATGACGGTGTTCACAATCTCCTGTTCACAGAAGGCTTCATGGACAAAAGTGCAGAGGCCTCACCAGAAGATGCAAGCCACTAATTAGCAAGAAGAAGAGGAAGGTCAGGTTGGAATTTGCCAAGAAGGTCAGGGACAAGCCTCAGATAAAAATTTATGGACTGATGAAACAAGGATTAACCTTTACCAAGGTGAAAAGCAGGAATTGAACGCTTTTACACTGGCTTAGTCAATCTCCAGGCTTAAACCTTGCAGAGCATTTTATCTGCTAAAGAGGAGACTGAAGGAGGTAACCCCCCAAGACAAACAATCACTGAAAGAGGCCACGGTGAAAGCCTTGAAAAGCATCACAAAATAAAAATGCAAAAGTTTATTCATAAAAACACTTTTTTCTGTGATTAAGTGCTTTCTATTTAACAGTCACACTCCGAGAAATGCATCAGGAGGAATTTGGGGTACAATATCTTTCCCAAGGATACTTTGGCATGCAGACTGGAGAAGCCAGGGATCAATCCACCAACCTTCTGATTGGTAGATGACCTGCTCTACTTCCACAGTGACCCACAATGTGAGGTTTCTCCCACCAAAATAACCCAGCTTAATGCTCCTTTCACTGGTGATGTACTGCTGGATGCAGTCAAAGCGACCCTGTGGGTTTTCTCTTCCTACATTCAACCTGTAGAATGTAAATGTTTGGAGTTCACTTTAATTTTCAACTGTGGTATTGAAGATTTCCCTTAGTTTCCATAGTTTTGTTATAGTTTAGTATTTTGTATCTAACATTTACACTTTACTTTGGCATGCAGACTGGTGCAGCCAGCAATCAAACCACCAACCTTTCAGTTAACAAAGGACCTGCTGTACTGCCTGAGCCACAGCCGGAAGATGGAGACATTGCTACCATTGCTCACACTTCTACAGAACAGTCCATAACACTGCCCTTCCTTTGGTGCTGCCAGCTTGCTTTCATTCCTGAAAAAAGCACCTTGAGGCAACTGTTTGATTTGGCACTATATAAATTGAATTGAATTGAATTGAATTGAATTGAATTGAATTGAATTGAATTGAATTGAAGATGCATAGCTTGTTTGGAAGGGTTGCCATGAAAAAGTCTCTTCTCTCTAAGATGGAACGTGGCAGCACGGCTTAGGTTTGCAGAGTTCCTAGCTTCAAGATTTCTAGAACAAATCTTTGGGCAGATGAGACCAATACTGGAGATATTTTGCCATAATACACAACACTACCAAACACAGCCTATCAGCATAACTATCAAGCACGGTGGGAGGGTGTGTGTGTGTGTGTGTGTATGTGTGTGAAGTTGGCCTTGTTTTGCAGATACAGGACTGGGGCACCTTGGAGTTATTGATGTTTAACCATGAGCATCTCTGTATACAAATTATTCCAGAGTAAAACGTGAGGCCATCTGTCCGATAGCTAAAACTGAGTCATGCAACAGGACAATGATTGCAAGCACACCAGCAAATCTACAATAGAATTAAATTCAATTCAATTTCATTTATATGGCACCAACTCACAGCAAATAGTCACCTCAAGGCACTTTATATTTTAAGGTAAAGCACCTACAGTAATTACAGAGAAAACCCAACAGTCAAAACGACCCCCTATGAGCAAGCACTTGGTGACAGTGGGAAGGAAAAACTCCCTTTTAACAGGACGAAACCTCCGGCAGAACCAGGCTCAGGGAGGGGCAGTCATTTGCCACGACCGGTTGGGGCTGAGGGGAGAGAGACAGGAATGACTTAAAAGTAAAAGATTCAAGGTGTTGCAATGTCCCCAGTCAAAATCCAGACTTCAACCTGATTGAAACACTGCGGCAGGACCCCAAGAGAGCTGTGCATAAATGAGTGCCTGCAAACTTCAATGAAATGAAGCTACGTTGCAAAGAAGAGAGGACCAATATTCCTCCACAATAATGTGAGCGACTGATAAATTCATATAAATAACAATTAATTCAAGGTAATGCTGCAAAAGGTGGTTCTACAAGCTACTGAATCATGGGATGTACTTATTTTTTCATACACTGCTTTTGCATTTTGGCTCAGTTTTTATTTTAATTTAAACCTTTATTTAATCAGGCAAACAGATTAAGAAAAAATTCTTATTTACAACTGTGGCCTGGCAATTAATAATGACACTGTCTAATATGTTTGGTGTTCTTCATCTGTGGTTTCATTTACCTCATTTAAAACCTGGTAAGAACTGTATAATATTTTATTATGGCCTGATATTTAAAACCTTAGAACTGAAAATTCCTTTTTGCCTGAGATTTAGTAGAAGCTCAATTCTTTGAAATCGCATGTATTTGTACCCTTATTACCAGTTACCACAGTGCTAGAAGGCCAGGTAGCCAGCTTTACTGATTTAGTTGCCATTCGCTCCTCAAATGTTATTTAAAGCTTTGCTTTTTTCTTATGTATGATTTAAAAACTTGATTTCTATGATACTGCAGGGAGGAGAAAAAAACCTCTCAGTTCTTGCTTAAACTGCAGGCACAGCATTTTATGGTCAGGCGAGTCAAAGTCTGATTCTGGCTTTAGCTCCCTTATAGCCAGACATTTTGTAGCTTTGCAGGAGAACTGCTGAAGCAGTTACGAAGGAACATGCTCACTTTCTGTGCAGATAAGATCCAGTCTGCTCCTCCCTTCTATCTCTATCTGTAACAAGACTACTCAGTGATATTTGCAGAGGCGTCCTGCACACCACCCTTTGTTTCCAGTAAACTCTGAATCTATTTCTAGACTGAGTGCGTGAAAAGAGACACGGCCACTGTCAGCCGGCAGCATTCACAGTAAGGTAAGTGCATCTTTTAACACAGATGTGTGGCTCAGGACTGGATAACTTTTTTATTAGTGTAAACTATGAGCATATAAAGCGTGCCGTTGTTTGTACTCTTCTAGTTATTGTTTTGCCATAAAGCAGGTGATGGTGTGGACTATTTGAAACAAGCACTTCCCACCAATCAGTGGTCACACTGTGCTCTGCAATGTCTGTCTGTTGATGAAGGTTGTGTTTGACTGACTAAAGCACCTGACTGTTCTTCACAGTTCAAGTGAACAAACATCTGAACTCTGAATATTTGGATGATTTCACTTCATTTTACTTTATGTTGCAAAGCAGTAAAATATTCTGAGCTCTGACATATTGACTTCATGTTGGACCTCCATCTGCCACACTAAATGGTATCCTTTTGATTTCAGGGCTATTAAATTATGTCATGTGAAATAGAAATGGGTAAAAAAAACCCCACCAAAGTGGATTTGAACTTGAAAAATTGAGATTTGATTGAAGTGTAGACTTTTGGCTTTAATTTAATACACGTAGTTGCACTTGAGGCTGTAGGAGAGAGGGATAACATCTTTGGAGAGACAAAAGAGAGGAAAGCATCCTAAATGTGTCAAAAACTACAAATAAACTTTATGAAATAACTTAATAATGTTAATGCTTTGACTAGACCCACAGTATATAAATCAATTTTGTCCCATATTGTTTAATGTTAGAATATCAAATTTAACAAAAACACTTATATGGGGTGTGACTGCTAGCTACATTCAACCCTCCTCCTTTATCTGGGCCACTGTTGCCAACTTGTGTAAGAAAACTCACTGTCGGCTGTCTCAAAAGTTGATAAAAGCCAATGGGCAGGCTCGGTGTTTAAGTGAGGCCCAGGGATTGGAGGGTGGAGTCGAAGCAAGGTCTGGACGATGCCAAAGTGTATGAAGGGATGCAGTCCAAAGCTTTATGAACACAAAACACAGTGACAGTGGAGGATTTCAGGTTTACAGTCTATTTCCACAACTCTCCAAAGGTCACCGACATTACTGGAAAAAGTCTCTAAATTTGTTGCCAGTCCCTTTTGAAAAAAAAGTTGTTACAGCGGATCTGAAAAGCTGCTAAGTTGGCAACACTGAGCCCCACCGAGGTCCAGTTCCAGGTTTGTTCCCGCTGTCAGCACTAACCTCGCAAGAACTGCCACCCAGGCTACTGCAGGTGGCAGTGCTCGCGAGGCCAGTGACAGAATTCAGTTTGGAGAGGCACAGGAATGCTTTTTATACAAAAAATGTTTATATTAAAATACGGAAAATTTACGGGAAAATACTAATACGGGAGGACGGCAGGACAGAGGGTTAGAACGGGAGACTTGACAGGTATGCATGCACCATGAGAAATGTAACTACACGCCCACGTATGCCCTGTCACTCAATTAACAAGCGGGAGTGGCATTTAGCGGCTAGCATTAGCTTACTAATTGGCATTAGAGCCTGGCTGAAAAAAAAATTCTGGCTAGAACCCTGTAGTTAGCATGGCCACCAGTGATGACAGATAAGGACGCTGTTTCTCTGCCATTAGTACATTGAGCAAGCGCGAACACGAGGAGTGATTGACAGTGCTTAGACCCTCCTCCTGACTCTGATTGGCTGTTTTTGACCGGGAGCGGTTCAGGGAGGAGGTGGAGGAGCTCAATTTTTTCACAGATTATCTGTCTCATAGTGTCGGACATGGTGACAGTTTTAACAAATATGTAAAAACCAGATTATTTATAAAAGTTACATACTGCAGCTTTAATCTGTATAAGAGAGAAACTTCTGGCTTTAGTTCTTACTGTCGATGATTGTTTGCCATTTTTTCAGTTTTACACATTTAGCTATATGGATTTGAAATAGCATTCATTTTTACAAAGATCGTTGTTGGTTTAAAAACAACATAACTTTATGTATTGTTTCTGAAAGGCAGAGAACAGTTAGGACTATTGTGATGAACTATGAATAATTGTTTTACATTCTGTGATAAATGATGGAAGTCACCCAAGAGTATTAAGTGAAGATGGTTATATTTATTTGAGCTGTGAGTGTTTAATATCTAGGTGATTTTATGGGAATGTGGATCTTTCAGATCAATTTGAGAAGTGATTTTGATCATGTTTCGCGTTTTATTGTGTCATGTAGCGTGGGGCACTGGTCTTGGTCTTGACTCGGTCTTGGTCTCGACTCGATCTCGGACCCTAAAAGTCTCGGTCTTGTCTCGGTCTCGGGTTAGGTGGCCTTGACTACAACACTGCCAGTTACCTTTGAGCCTCTGAAAATGTGGGACCATAAATAAAATGGCTGGAGTTCTTCCATTAAACCCTTTGAATTAAAGATGAAAATCTGCACTTTTGTTGCTTCATGTTGTTTTTCCCTTTTGCATGGAACCTACCGAGATGATGGCCTCAAATACTTTTTTCATTTCAGCGGGTTTTGCTCTGTTGACAAGTCCTGAATTGAGACCACTAAATAGAATAGAATGAGAACGAAATAGAAACTATTTAACAGTCTCCTTTCTTCTTTGAATGTATCTGCATTTCTGCACTAAAGGTGTAACACTAGTGTGGACCATAGACTGCATAGATATAAAGATAGATGTCACCCACTTGTCTGTGAGGCCCCATTTTGAAGTGACCATATTTGGATCAGAGGAATGTTAAGCTAACTGCATCCATAGACTGTGTCAGTGCATTGCACAGACAGAGATGCATGCTGATGTAGTACTATGAGGTGTGTTAACTATCCTCCTTGTCTTCTTTGCATCCCAAATAAAAATATCATATAAATAACAGACGTTGTACTCCACTGTAAAGTTAGCTGTACACAGTTGCATTTGGATTTATTGCACTTGTACCTGAAAGCATTCTTACCTGAGTTGTAATTATTTCTGTACTGGTGAGTAATCATAATCACCAGCAGTCAATAACAGCACCTGATGGACTGACTGCATTCTGATGTCCTCAGGAATTTGGACTTTCCAAGTTTAAACTTTAACTATGCAGCCCCACATTGATTCTTTGTCTGCTGGATGCATACTGTAAAAAAGCTGTGTTATGCTAACATTTTAGATAAACCTTTGATATGACAGGATATTTTCTATTATCTAACATACAGCCCACAGTAGTTCATCTGTACAATCAGCTGCTAATTGAGATCTGATTGGTTCTTAGTGATGCTTAAATTGAGGTAAATTGGAAGAAAAACTGACCATGGGTGTGAGGGGTAGCAACAAGTGGATTACAAAGGTAGGAAGACTGAAAATGATGCTTAAATTTGGCTAAAATGATGTAGACTTTAAGCAGAGTTTAACCACAAAAACCACCATATGACCCTGCTCTGAACACCACTAAATTTCTCCATCCCCCACAGTAGCTGTCGCACAGCCTCTCACTGAAATTGTGTGTCTGAGACAATAAAAGCTGGAGTTCAATTCTTTTTGTTCAGCCAGCCAGCAGGATGTGCAGTCACTGCTTTTGTTTAGGGAGACGTATTTAGAAGCCCAGAGAGACAAAACAATGTGTACAACGTCATTAGAATGGAATATGGGATCGGTTGACCTGCTCACTGCAACAACGCAGGAACATACACATGTGCTTACTCGTGTTGTAGACTATCACTGTCAGACATACAGACAAGAAAGAAAGGCAGAAAATGCCTGCCAACTTGCAACTGTGCATTTCACCAGACATTTACTGGACGAAGTTATCATGACTGACTGACAAACGTCAACGTGCGCAAAAGCATATTGTGATACATTTCCTGCTCTGCTTTCCCCCCATTTTTTTTTTTACCTTGTGTGGCCCTATATTTAGCCTGACCAACCAGCACAGGCAGGAAACCTAAGTTGGGAAAGAATTGAAGGAAGTCTAGTGGCCATTTAGACAAACAAAAACAGACTGAGATCAGTGCTGGTTGAATACACACCATTACTGTATGGGGCTGAGACAAAGGGCTTTACAAAGCTAGAGAAGCCATCTGAAGAAAGGCTGGAAGATACTTTAACCAAGTTCCAACAGCTGGAGCACTGTACTGGTTTTAGCAGCAACCCTTTGGGTCCAGGTGGATTTTAATGTTGATGCTGATTTGAACAGACTAAAAGTTGGGTCTGTTCATGGACATGTTTAAAAGGCAGCTCCATGAGATACTCTGGTAGATCCTGGCAGAATAAAAGTCTCACATGAGGTAAGCTGCATATGTAGTTACCTAAACTGAAAACCCAGTATTTCCATTCATTCAATATTGACTTGAGTAACAAAATTAGGAACCAAAATATTCAAATGACATTAGCTGACATGATTTTTGTTGTGCTTTAATTCCATATTATGGCTTTTTTGTGGCTGTGTTGATGGACACTGATATCAGATATTTACTGGGTTTTTATATAAAGGCTTGTTGTATACAGTGTTCCAGATAACATGAGCGTTAGTCATTTAGACAGTAATTCTAACTACGAGGGAGTGTGACTAACATACGAGGAGAGCAGCCAGTATACATCTGCCACTTCCAAACCTCCTCTTGGTGTTTTTAACAGTCTGCTGCAGCTGCATATGTTCATAAACACATGCATCGCCTCATCAGAATAATTTTTTCATTGGCTGTCACCATAGTCACCGCACAGAATTGACTGATGGTAATCTGACTCTGTCCCCTGTGGATTTAAAGCAGTTCCATTTATTCATAGGGCTAGAGGCCAGGCTGCAGTTTGTCAGTGCACTTACCTTCAGGTTTAATGAGTAACCTTCACTGCTGCAGGGAGACAGCTTCCCACACTCACTCGCTGCAGTCCGTGAACTGGATCTGCCTTTAATTGTTGAATATATTCAAACAGCATCTATGGTTATAAGTTGATTTAAATTGTAAAACACCAAAGTGAGTAACTTATCAGTCTGTGAACCACAGGTTTTTAAGGTTGTCATGTTTAATCTTTATTTAAACCTAGCCCTAGCCCAATGCTTTCTAATCTCATTGTACATTATTTACAATGACAAATATATATTCTATTCTATTCTATTCTATTCTATTCTATTCTATTCTATTCTATTCTATTCTATCAGAATATGCAAGTTTTATTCTTTTAAAAAATTGCTCCCCCAAGTCTTTGTAGCCAGGGAACAAACAAAGTAACTATCTCTGGTCACTTTTTTCCAGAAAAGTACTTTCTGCTCGTCTCCAAAACATAACGCTAGTGTTGGGGTTGTCACCAATGACAGCTCAGACCTCAGAGGGTTAAAGAGCCTACACATAAAGCAAGTGTTTCAGCCAAATGTAGAACAACTTCCCTTTATTCCAAAAAATCCCCAAAACAGCACAGAAACAGCACTAACTGAAGGTTTCACACGGCCTCTGATAGTGGACCTCAGTGCACCATTCACTGCTGCTCATCACATCATTTTACAGTGACCAAAATAAACCACTGGGATGAAGGATAAGCTGATTTAAGTTGTACTTATCCGACTGAAGCAAATTTGTTCATATAAATGAGGAAGTGTTTCACACACACAAACGTTAAGCCCTCTCCATACAGGAGATGTAGAGGCCACAGAAAGTCAATGAGATTCAGCAACTTTAAGCAAAGATGGGTGAAATATCCTCTGGTGATTGACACAACAATGCTATGAACACTTTTCGGTCTGGTTTTCGTGAATTGCAGTCCACTGAAACTGCCTCACTTAAAGAATCTAGTGACATTTTGATGGCAGCAGACTCTGGAGAGTTCACAGTTCTGGTTTTATTAGATCTCACCTCTGCTTTTGAAACCGTTGATCAGTATCATGATAAACAGGCTTAGGGATCAGTTTGGGATTACTGGTGGTGTTTTAGAATCAAGTCATGTTTATCTGAGAGATCTTTTACTGTTCATATGAAACAGTCTTGTCTTGTGTGGTACTTCAAGGATCTGTTTTGGGTCCAGTTCTCTTTTAACTTTATATATTCCGTCTTGGCCAAATTCTAAGACATTAAAATGATATTTCTTATCATCTTTTATCAGTTGTTTAGTTTAAGTAGTTGCCAGACAGAAATCAAACAATGGTTAAATGACAATTTCCTCCAGTTACACACTGATAACTCGGAAACACTGATTATTGCGCCTGACCACGTGATTTCAGAAATTAGGCAACATATCAGCTTCCTAGGCTCTTCTGTTCAATCAAGCCTCAGAAATTTAGGCATCATTTTTGACAGTTCAGTGTCCCTTGAGCATCACTCCAAACAGCTGGTTCGGAATAGTTTTTTTCTTTTTTATCATTTTGGGAATATTTCTAAATTCAGATTACTGGTGTCAACAGCTGAACTTGAGATGATTATTGATGCTTTTATCTCTTCTCGTTTGGATTATTGTAATGGTCTTTTTAATTGTTTCAACAAATCAGCTTTGGCTTGCCTTCAAACTGTCTAGAATGCTGCGGCAAGATTTTTAACTGGCACCATCAGAAGATCTCATATCAGTTTTGGTTTCTCGTCATTGGCTTTAAACGTTTTTAAATTTTTAGTTTTTAATTTTTGGGCCTTACATGACCAAGCTTACTTATATGACAGGGAAGTAAATACGTCAAAGGGTTACCTAGGCAACCGGAGCCTGAAATATCCGCTGGCGACCAACCATGAGCGGCAAGCTGATGTGCCACAAGGGAACTGCTTCCTGTGTGAATGTGGCTTCAGTCACGGCGGTGCACAAAGTTTTTTAGTAAGATAACTAATTTTGCCTCCCTTTAGGCAGTATTAGAAAACACTTCCATCGCACATTATCATTGCTATACAGGTCGATCTATGAAGCAAGATGACACAAATCAGTTTAACTACAGACATACCATAAATCCTATACTATGAATAATGGGTTTTTTTTTAATCTTAAAAAAACATAAACACCTTCTTTAGGTTGCTTTGGAAACACTGTTATCCTGCCATTTTTTAAAAATTAAAATGTCAACACACTATGTTCAATAAAAGCAAGTGACCTCAGTTGAAGAGGCAGTAATTGCATGAGTGTGCATGCCCTGTGCCTGTGAGAGGCATAACAGAGTGCAGCATAGATTCGGTTGCTTTGTAATAGATGGAAACTGGAAATGTCTGTTGAGATGCTAAAATGTAACGTATGACAAAATGTTCTGTTCAACCAGCAGAATGTCAAGTGACTCTACATGCTTCACAAAGGTCATTAATATGTGCACAAATTTGTCATAAAACCATGAGTGTGTCACATCTTAATTGAAAGGCGAATAATAGTCTGTGCAAGTTACTTGCATCCCATGTATTATTTGTTGGACTGTGTGGCAGCTGTTTTCCCAGCGGGACTGATTTATTCTTCTGGGTGTGATCCAGATTAATATTCAGAGATAAGATAAAGCAGTGCTCTGTGTACTGATGTGTGTGTGTACGTGTGTGTGCATGTGTGTGTGTGTTGTTGTGATGCTGCCAGCACATCAGGGATCCTTCCAGAGGTCACTCAAAGGATCCAAAAACATCTGGGATGATCTAGGATCTGCTAATCCTAATAAAGCTGAATCTGTTTATTTAGTTCTTGAAATTAGAGAGAATTAGATACACAAAGCCAGAGTCAAACACGAAAATCTGTTTTTAAATGGATATGTTGGGTTCATCTGCTGATCTATAAATCAGTAGGTGACAGAGCAATCAATGCTTTCTGTGTTTTTAGAGCACACAGGAAGAGGACAGAATCTTAAACTGATACTAGATCATATAACTAATATTAAATTTATATATATATATATATATATATATATATATATATATATATATATATATATATATATATATATGTGTTCAAAATTTAAACCTCTTAGTCTGAGCCACTGACAGGCTGCAGCACTGGTGAAATTATTTCAGGTGAAGGATACTTGGACATTCCTGCTTTTTGCGTCATCACAATTGTGTCATTTATTTATTTTCTTCATAAAGAATTACTGGCAGTGGCAGGAAATCCCACATTTATCATCTGTTTTTTTTTTTTGCTGCTAATACAACAATGTGTATTATTTCCATTACTTCTAGAGGGCTAAAGCAGTCACTCTTTGTCACCCTGGCTATGGTGCTCAAAATAACTTTTCCTCTATCAGTGACTAGTAGTAAGACGTCTTATCGTTGTGGTACATCCACTGTGGACCTGATAAAAGCACTGGCTGCTAGAGTAAAGTGTGTATTCCCATTGGTTGGCAGTGGTTCCCAGGGGTTGCTGGTTGTCGCTGGGTGAAATCAGTCATAAAGAAGGTGCCTCCTTGTGATTCCAGATTGCCACAGTTGCCTGTAGTTTTCCATGTTTGTATACAAATAATTGCTAACTACTAGCCAAGTGATAGTAATACTTGAAGTAGTGGATTGCACCTTCAAAATCATAGTGGGGTCTCAGAACAACTTTTACTTGGAAGGCAAGTAGAAGTTGCACCTTACTTTTCACAGGGTGCATCCTAAAAGTCCCTCCTATCTCCTTTTCCTAACCTCTTTTCCCCAAAGGCCAAGGAAAGGTGAGTAGGAACATTGATAAGGACTTAGGAAAAGAGGAGAGGGGTGTGCTGTTAATCAGAACGACCTTCCACTAGTCTTCTTAAGAATATGATGCTGGATGTTCGCCGTGTTGAAACTACAGTACCTCTTCATTAACAAGGTTGGAATTTTAAAGAAAAAAGAACATTTGGCTCTCAGTCCAAAAACTCTTCACTCAGTTCTCACGCTGAGCCCAGTTACTGCTTCTCAATAATACGGGTATTTTCATAAAAAACTTCAAGGGTTTTCACAGAAACATCACAGCTATGAAAGTGTAATTTCACTTTTTTTTTTAAATTTTCACAAATTAACTCACCTGAGTCATCCTTTTCTCAGCTGGGGGCAAACAGTGAGCGACGTCTCGCTGCTGAATCTGTAACGAGTTAAAGTCTGTGAAGATCCGCCAATTAATGAATCTGTGTTAGTGCGCTAGATTAATGCCCGAGTGTGCTATTATACTATAATGATCGTAGCGTATGAATGTATGATTGTATGTTTCCTATCTCCTCCTAGATGAGTGGACCAAGCTTGATGAAATTTTGCATAAACATTGCCCAGGGCACTAAATGGCATATACAAATATCTTACAAATGGGAGCCCACTTTTGCCTGCAGAAATCCACCACCAGCTCTTTGGTTTTATCTGCATTGATCATGAGGTGGTTCCTTTGGCACCAGACTGGTAATCTTCGCAGCAGCTCGTCATGCTCATCTCGTCTGAGACCGTCATCTGCAGAGTCATCTGAAAACTGTATGCAGACCGACATGTGGGTAAATGACAAGATGATCATAGTGGAAATATCTGCTTTGATTTACAACATAAAGAGTAGAAAAAATTTAGAGCAGTCTGGAGGCTGAACCGTTCTAACAATATTGTAATAGTAATCCATAACAGAGCCAATCATTGCTTTCATTTTGGTTATAGCTATTTTTGACACCACCCCCAAAAAAGGAAACAACCCTTATTTTACATTTCTGTGTTTGTCCCTGGCTTTAGAGTGTCAGAGTCCCTCAGAGTGCTACAGTCCAGGGGTTAAGTGGAAAGAGGAAAACTTTATGTAGGCATCATTTACATCCGTTCTTAAAACATATCATTTCATCTCACATGACTGTAACGAGGAACAGTAGGTGGAACTAACCAGACTGAGAAAGTTATGTACTCAGTGATCAAACAGGACATGTGAGTGTGTCTGAACACATCCATCTGCTCGTGCCTTCCTGCCAGCTGTCTGATCCCAAAGTCAGTGTAACATCTGTCTGCAGCAGCAGCACACCTGCCTGGTCCCATCTGAATTACAGGTAAATCTCTGTGGTGCTTTTACATCGAATACATCTGAGTGTTAGACCTAAATGACCTATTGCTTTTTTTTTATAGGTTATTGTAGAGTCTTGATCTTACAGTATAAACACCTTGAGGCAACTGTTTGTTGTGATATGGTGCTATATAAATAAAACTGAACTGAAATCAATTGAGTTGGTTTAGTAATTGTGGTAAATCTGCTTTCTTTAATCTGAACTAATTTTCTACCAAATATCCTGATATTATATGATTAAACTTGATATTAAAACTGGACTTCAGTTCTTCTAAATTTTTGGAGAAGCAATTATTTTGGTGTTTTCCTTTAAAATCTGGAGTAGCAGCAGCCAGAAACAACTATTATATATATTGTCCATTAAATGCTAGTGTTGTTCCATGTCATTAAGTGTATATAAAGATGAATGATATGACAAGATTCCCAGAAGTAGCAGAGAGGTCATGTTAAGGTCCAGGCAGGGCAGGAGGCAGGATGCTGAGTACTAGCCTCATCAGCACACGACTGCATAAAAAAGATGGATGTAACTTCCGGGCCTGCAAATTGAAGCCTTAAACTGCATTTTTTTTCTAATGGCCTGTTGGAGGCAACTACAACTTAATGTTAGTTTTTTAATTACAATCCCATTATAAAAGAGAATGAAGCAGGAAATACTTCGGGTTCCGCATGAGCACGTGTTTTCAGTCAGCTCCGCCTTTCTTTTCATGTCCCGTTTTAAAACAACAACATGGCCAAAAAGCTCCGCTGGATGCTTCACAAGACAACTTCATTGACTAGGGGACAACAAAGAGTTTTTTTACCAGGTAGAGTCTATAGCCAAAATGTTTTGCTTTCACTATTGCACACTGGGAGGAGGAGGTGGCCAAAGAATCCTACTGTACATTCACGTGCTCCTCCTTTTTCATGAGCTGAGAAGTAATTTTATTTAACTTGTCTGTGTTTTTGGCAGTTTAAATAAGACAATGTATATAATACATTACAAGGAAGATGTGCATTATATTAATCTATAAAGATTTTTATAGTTGTTTTCTGGGTAAAATAAATACAACAAATGTTATATTTAGTTCAGGAAGGGGCTCCTCTAATTGCTGTCGAAAAGTATTTGAATCTGATTTATTTATTTTGTGCATATTTGTCACACTAACATATTTCAGATTCCATCCATCCACCCATTTTCTTCCGCTTAGCTGGTGCCGGGTTGCGGGAGAACCTGCCTAAGCAGAGAAGCCCATACCTCCCTCTCCCCAGCCACCTCTATCATCTCACCAAGGTGTAACCAGGCCAGCCGAGAGATATAATCTCTCCAGCGTGTCCTGGGGTCTGTCCCGGGGCCTCCTCCTGGTAGGACATGCCCGGAACACCTCATCCAAGAGGCGCCCAGGAAGCATACTAGTGAGATGCCCAAACCACCTCAACTGGCTGCTTTCGATGTGGAGGAGCAGCGGCTCTACTTTGAGCCCCTCCTGAATGGCTGCACTCCTCACCCTATCTCTAAGGGAGAGGCCAGCCACCCTTCAGAGGAAGCTCATTTCTGCCAGTTGTATTGGTGATCTCATTCTTTCGGTCACAACTCAGAGCATGTGACCATAGGTCAGGGTAGGGATGTAGATCGACTGGTAAATCGACAGCTTCGCTTTCACACTCAGCTCCCTCTTTACTACAACAGACCAGTGCAGCATCCACATCACTGCAGATGCAGCCGTCTGTCGATCTCTGCTTCCTGTTTTCATCCGTCATACGTAAACAGGACCCCAAACAAAACTCCTCCACCTGGGTCGGCAACTCGATCCTGAGCCAGAGTGGTAATTTGAAATATGACAGTGAGACCATATTTCAGATTATAAAACAAATTTTAATATTAGACAAAAATAACCCAAGCATACACAAAATGTATTTTTAAATGATGATTTCATTTATTAAGGGAAGAAAGCTATCCCAAACTTCCTGGCACTGTCTGGGGCTCCTTTGCTGCTTCAGGACCTGGACGACTTTCTATAATTGATGGATCCAGGAATTCTGCTCTCTTCCATAAATTCCTGAACAAAAATGTTCAGCTATCAGTTCATGCCCTGAGCCTCAGTGCATGAACATGAAGTGCGTATATTATATTCATTCATTACAAATTAGAATATTGTGAAAAGGTTCAATATTGAAGACACCTGGTGCCACACTCTAATCAGCTAATTAACTCCAAACACCTGCAAAGGCCTTTAAATGGTCTCTCAGTCTAGTTCTGCAGGCTACACAATCATGGGGAAGACTGCTGACTTGACAGTTGTCCAAAAGATGACCTTTGACACCTCTGCACAAGGAGGGCAAGACACAAAAGGTCATTGCTAAAGAGGCTGGCTGTTCACAGAGCTCTGTGTCCAAGCACATTAATAGAGAAGCGAAGGGAAGGACAAGATGTGGTAGAAAAAAGTGTCCGAACAATAGGGATAACCACACCCTGGAGAGGACTGTGGAACAAAAGCCATTCAAAAATGTGGGGGAGATTCACAAAGAGTGGACTGCAGCTGGAGTCAGCACTTCAAGAACCACCACCCACAGACGTATGCAGACATGGGTTTCAGCTGTCGCAGTCCTCGTGTCAAGACACTCTGGAACAAGAGACGGCGTCAGAAGCGTCTCGCCTGGGCTAAAGACAAAAAGGACTGGACTGCTGCTGAGTGCTCCAAAGTTATGTTCTCTGATCAAAGTCAATGTTGCATTTCCTTTGGAGATCAAGGTCCCAGAGTCTGGAGGAAGAGAGGAGAGGCACAGAATCCACACTGGCTGAGGTCCAGTCTAAAGTTTCCACAGTCAGTGATGGTTTGGGGTGCCATGTCATCTGCTGGTGTTGGTTCACTGTGTTTTCTGAGGTCCAAGGTCAACACAGCCATCTACCAGGAAGTTTTAGAGCACTTCATGCTTCCTGCTGCTGACCAACTTTATGGAGATGCAGATTTCATTTTCCAGCAGGACTTGGCACCTGCACACAGTGCCAAAGCTCCCAGTACCTGCTTTAAGGACCATGGTATCCCTGTTCTTAAATCTATGGGCTATTGTGAAGAGGAAGATGGGATACGCCAGAGCCAACAATTCAGAAGAGCTGAAGGCCACTATCAGAGCAACCTGGGCTCTCATAACACCTGAGCAGTGCCACAGGCTGATGGACTCCATGCCACGCAGCATTGCTGCAGTAATCCAGGCAAAAGGAGTGTGTAATGAATGAATATAATATACAAGTTTCACTTTTTGAATGAAATTACTGAAAAAAATCAACTTTTTCATGATATTCTAATTTTATGACCAGCACCTGTAAGCTTTATTAGAAAGCAAAGTTTTAAGGCTAATCTGAAAAGTAGAGAAGATGTCTTGCAAGTACAAACTGGGAGCTGGTTTCATGAAAGAAGGGCCTGAAAGCTGAAGGCTCTGCCTCCCATTCTGGGGTGGCTGTAGCTCAGGAGGTAGAGCAGGTCACCTACTAATCAGAAGATTGGTGGTTTGATCCGTGGCTGCTCCAATCTAAATCTAAACAATCCAAAGTATCCTTGGTCAAGATACCGAAACCTGTGTTGCTCTCTGATGCAACCCTCAGAGTATGAATGTGTGTAAATGTTAGAGAGAAAGCACTTAGAAAGAAGTGCTTGTGTGAATGGGTGAATGAGGCATGTTGTAAAGCACTTTGAGTGCTCAAAGTAGAGTAGAAAAGCACTATAGACACTAGAAAATTGCTGTATGGGAGAAATGTGGTTGTTTATGTAGCACTTATGTCAATATAAGACAGATGTATGAGCTACTGGACCAGTTCTAGGTTCGCAGGAGCAGTGGAGCAAAACACAGTGAAGAGACCAGAACCAGAAATCTTTATATGAAAAGCCGGTACTTTTAATAAAACAAAAACATTGAACAAACAACACATTCAGGACTATTATCAAGTAGGTCACACTTAACTCAGAATCCTTATTGAATATTGACAAAATCTACTTATAACACAATAATAATACTGTGAAATATAACAATGTTAAAGAGTTCTGCTCAGTTTGATCCAGTTCAGCTCAATAAGAGGGAAAATCCAGAATCCTGCTGCCATAAAGCAGCAAAACAGGAACACACCAAATTGTCTCTCTGTGAGCAATATCAAACTATATTCTGTTGATCCAGTTGCTGTAGTATCTTTAAGCTCGAATCTCATGGGTCAGGCTCGCCATCCGATATCCCGTGTGTGTCCGATACCCAGAAAGCTCTTCCCAGCAACAGAAACACACACACACACAAAACCTGGCCAAAAACTCTCTGGTTGTCATTCCCAGAGTCTCAATAGTTGTCGGTTTTCCTTTGAGTCCGAAAACCTCCGTGTTTCCAGAGAAAATGTTCGCGCACAGCTACAACACCTCTCTGGCATCGCTGATTGTTTCTCCCTCCAACACTAATTAGCTCAGGGGAAGGGGGGAAGGGCACTTTTTGTTTGGTGAACTTAATGTTAATGTTTCAACCTTCTTTTACAAGTTATTTGCAACATGAATTATAAAATTAAAACTTAATGTCATTTATTATGATGATTATCTGTTGCATTACTGCAATGTTTGTAACCTGGGTTACATTTAGATCGGAAGCAGCCTGTTAGCTCTCTGGTTCTTTGACCACAGTAAACACATTTTCTGGCTCAATTGTTAGTTTCAAGTTAACTGAATGAAACATGAAAGGAGTCGGGGGGGGGGGGTTATCCAGGGTATTATCACTGGTTATCAACAAAAATAATTTAAGCTACAAAGTTGCTGTTTCATTTTTTTTTTTATCAGCTCAAATGGTTTGTATGATAGCAAATGAACACTAAAATGCATCTTTCATGAGAGAAGTCTATAAAAGAGTGGTTTGGAGTTGAAGGTGTAACTAAAACTGCTCTGCCATTTGAATGTATGAAATAACTTGATAGATGTGTTTCATTGTAAAACATGTAAGACAAACTTACATCGGATATTATCAAATCATAAAACAGGGTATTTAGGACCAAATGTATGATGTTGTTTCTGCTTCCTGGTTATTCCTTCTATAAGGAATAAGTTTAAGCAGGTAGTCAGAGTTAAGACTAGGACCAGTGCAATAACTGGAAGATTCTGATATGACTCTGTGTGTGTGTGTGCGTGTGTGTGTGTGTGTGTGTGTGTGTAAGGTCACATGTCTGACCGCCACTCCTCCAGGCTGTTGCGTTTACTAAAAAGAGGAGGAGGAGGTGGTCATAGTGTAGTATACAGCTCCAACATGGGAGTCTCAGCCAGTAGCAGTCTGCAGCAGTGAGCTGCAGTTAGTCATCTCAGTGAAAGGAACTGATCTTTAACCTGGATGGTTGATCATACAAGCTCTTTGAAGGTAAGATCTGACAGAATTTGTACTTTTCTGCTATAAATTCTGTAGTAGCAAAATAAGACCTTGAAGGCTTATAGCTTAACTCATGAGAGGAATGAACAAAATGACAATTAAATGTTCTATAGAGCAGCTCTGGCTTTACTCCATATGATTTAGGCTTTCAGAGTGCAGTAATCCAGGGCTTTCAAGGGCGCTGCACTATCTGTGTATGCAGAGATATACTATGTCTTTCATTTTACTGTCTGTGAGAATACACCTCTGAACACTGTATGTCCCTGGACTATGCATGAGCACACAATGATGCAGCCACAAACCAGAGGCAGAGGCACAGTAACCCACTGTAGATGCAGAAAGAGCACATGTCATGCTAAAGGGTACCGCTGACTGAAACATGTGCAGCCGAGCTGTGAAATCAGGAGCAAGGAAAACACAAGAGCAACTGACACAGAAGTCATTAATGTTTGGCACATACAGCATGATGTCCACAAAGACACGCTGAAAGTTTCAGAATGATCTGGATGTTGTTTGTGAGTTACACTGTCAGCAGCAGCAGGAAGCACTAAGACCCACTGCCTGCATTGCAGAGATGTACTGTTTTTAGGCATTTATTGAATCGTTTGAGCCTAAATCACTGAGTCACATCCAACACTGAGCACAGCTGAGATTAAGTCAAGACCAACAGTGTCCCCACCCAACGCTAAAAATGTGAGCTTTATGATTAAAAGGGTAGCATGTTTATTCCAATGTCTGATAAAGACAGGCAATAACAGCTGTTGTTGTTGTTGTTATGAAGTTATGAAATATTGTCTGCTGACTGAGTTTGCGTGAGTTCCCTCTTGGGGCTCTGGTTTCCTCCCACGCTCCAAAGACATGCATGGTTTGGACACCAAATTAGCCTGAAGTGTGAATGTTGAAGGCTGAATGTCTGTGTTAGACTGGAGACCTGCCTTGGGGCCCTTGAGCAGCGTGAAGTATCTGCAGGTGTAGACTGAAATTATTCTTAAAGAAAACTTCCTCCAAACACATTCTGTGCTGCACATGGATACCAACTGGAAGTTACAGAAGAAAGTCACATTTAATTTCTTCAGTAGGGAAAGACAAAGAAGCAAAACTAACTGCTGCTGTGTACAATATCAATATGTCACTTTATTGAACATAGTGTTTCACACTGTTAAGGAAAGTTTGTTAAAGAAAAGCTTCCTCCTAACAAACAGCTCATATTTAATTATATACAAGACTGAATATGTACACATAATGAGACATAACATTTTGAAAAGAAAAATTTAATGGGCAGTGTGCTTTTGATGGGAGCTCGCAGTGATTGTTTAAGTTTTGATTCTTATTAACACATCAGTTTGGCTGCTATTTTACAAATTTATTAAACTATAAGTTAACATTTTGAAGGTGTACAGTTCTGTGCAAAGGTCTTGAGCCACCACTCATTTCTTTATTTTTTGTTAGTAAAATGGGAAATAGGAGCCATGATTTATCAAAACATTTACAAACACAAATTCTAACAAGACTGAAAGTCAACATGGGATGAAAACCTTTATTCTTCAACACAGCCTGAACTCTCTTAGGCAAGTCTTCCTGTAATTTCCAACTATTATTCGATTTTTTAAATATGATCAATCCATCTTTATTAATTGTTATGTAATTAAACCGCTACTTAAAAAGCCATCACTGACCCAGCTGTCTTAGCTAATTATAGGCCAATCTCCAACCTTCCTTTTCTCTCCAAAATCCTTGAAAGAGTAGTTGTAAAACAGCTAACTGATCATCTGCAGAGGAACGGTTTATTTGAAGAGTTTCAGTCAGGTTTCAGAATTCATCACAGTACAGAAACAGCATTAGTGAAGGTTACAAATGATCTTCTTACAGCCTCTGACAGTGGACTCATCTCTGTGCTTGTCCTGTTGGACCTCAGTGCAGCTTTGATACTGTTGATCATAACATTTTAACATAACATAACAGATTAGAGCATGCCATAGGTATTAAAGGTGCTGCATTGCAGTGGTTTGAATCATATTTATCTAATAGACTCCAATTTGTTCATGCAAATGGGGAGTCTTCTTCACACACTAAGGTTAATTATGGAGTTCCAGGTCTGTGCTAGGACCAATTTTATTTACATTATACATGCTTCCATTAGGTGGTATTATTAGAAAGCATTGCATAAATTTTCATTGTCATGCAGATGATACCCAGCTTTATCTATCCATGAAGCCAGATGACACACATCAATTAGTTAAACTGCAGGAATGTCTTAAAGACATAAAGGCCTGGATGACCTCTAATTTCCTGCTTCTAAATTCAGGTAAAACTGAAGTTCTGTGCCCGGCCCAATCTTAGAAACACGGTGTCAAACCAGATCCTTACTCTGGATGGCATTACTTTGGCCTCCAGTAACACTGTGAGTGTCATTTTGATGTTGTTCAATGCACATATTAAACAAATAAGTCGCATTTGCACAATATCTCTAAAATCAGAAACATACTGTCTCAGAGTGATGCTGAAGAGCTAATCCATGCATTTATTACTTCTAGGCTGGACTATTGTAATTCATTATTATCAGGCTGTCCTAAAAGCTCCCTGAAAAGCCTTCAGCTGATCCAAAATGCTGCAGCTAGAGTACTGACAGGGACTAGAAAGAGAGAGCAGATTTCTCCCATATTGGCTTCTCTTCATTGGCTCCCTGTTAAATCTAGAAAAGAATTTAAAATTCTTCTTCTCACATACAAGGTCTTGAATAACCAGGCCCCATCTTATCTCAAAGACCTCATAGTACCATATCACCCCAATAGAGCACTTCGCTCTCAGACTGCTGGCTTACTTGTGGTTCCTAGGATACTTAAGAGTAGAATGGGAGGCAGAGCCTTCAGCTTTCAGGCTCCTTTTCTGTGGAACCAGCTCCCAGCTTGGTTTCAGGAGACAGACACCCTCTCTATTTTCAAGATTAGGCTTAAAACTTTTCTTTTTTTTATAACGTTTATAGTTAGGGCTGGATCAGTTTAGTTATGCTGCTACAGAACCAGTCTTATGTGGGTTCCCATAATGCACTGAAACTCTTTTTCCACTGACAGGGTGCCGGTGCCGGAGCCAGTGTTTGAACCAGTCGGCGTCTTTTCCACCGCAAATGCACTCGTTGCTCGGCCGAAAAACAAGCTCAACTCCAGCACCACAATAAAAGCCCTTCTTGAAGACAGAGAGGAGAGTGTGATAATGGGAGGATGTAAATTACTCTATCCTATGGAAATAAGCTTTATTTTGAGGTACATGAAATCTCTAATTGCTGGGGTTAGGGTTAGAGATTTATGGTTCCTTTATAAACAAATCTTCTCTGAGTATTGTTTTATTATTGTTCAGTAGTTGATTGTTTTATATATATATATATATATATATATATATATATATATATATATATATATATATATATATATATATATATATATATATAAATTTCTGTGTGCTTTAAAAAAGAGAGAGAGAGAAAGAAAGAGAAAATGTAAAACTCCTGATGAAGAATGCGCAGATATGTGTCTTGCACATTGTATTTTTATGCCTTTGATTTCTTCCGAATAAAAATATTAAACAGAAAAGAAATCTTCTCCTATTCACGTCACGTGGCTAAACAGGGATTTTTATGGATGTAATCAGGAGATTCACCAAAGCTGTGTCAGCATACCGACAAATGCTGTGCAAGCACCAGAAAAGCCAGGAAAGATGAATAATAAATAATATATCATCCATATTATCCAGCCTACTGGGGCAGACCAATACACATTACACTGTATTTCCAAAGAGACCTGTAGCTGAATAATTTGGCAGGAATGATCCAGAACACTGTCTCTGTATAGACCAGTTCACATTCACTGAAAACATGAGCACATTTGTACATCTTTGCATGTACTGCTTTACTGCATATACAGTGGGGTCTAAAAGTGTGACACAGCATGGACGACCTGCCATATGTCAACCCAGAAATCATGAGAAAGTTAGAAGATTTGAAAACATTTAAAAACTAAAGTTAAAATATGCAAAATTAATTCATAATTAATAATTTAATTTCAACCATGTCTTGGTTAGCTAAGTAGTTAAAGCAAATGTATGCCATTGATCATGTTAACTGCTTTGTAGGAAAAATTTTACCTCAAGGCTTCAAAAACGGGACTTTGCAAACCAAGGTGAAATGTTGGTGTGGCTACGTCTTTCTTTTATATCCTTTCTGAGGACAGCCTGATTTCAAGTCAAAACATGAAATAGTCACAGGGGGCTGAATAAAAGCTGTGTATTTAATTGGTCATGCTCATGGACATGAATTTTCCTGTTCACAAAGAAATTATAGAAGCAAGAGCCTGATATGGCACCTTTACAGAAGTCTCTTTGCCAGAGCAGAATTTTCCACAACAAGACTAAAGCTTTGACATTTAATGAGTAATAGCACAGTTCGGTTTGTTGAGATGCTGGGCTACTTGGAAACTCAGTATCATAAGCAGCCAACTACGTCATTCAGCCAGCTGAATAAGGATTAGCAGTGCATCATGGGAGCTGGGACCTCTGGTGGTTTTGACTTTGTTAATGGCTAAGCATGTAATTGTCTGTCATCACCTTGGTGGAACATAAAAAGACGTCCCTTGCCAACATCTAATTTATACAGAGGCTTGCGTCAACATCAGCATTCAGTGTGTCTGTGTTTGTCTGTGTGTGTGTGCACAGTTGACTGCAGGTGACTCATTGGTGATTTCAGCACCAGCATTCCTCAAAACAAAAGAGAATAATAAGGCTGCAATTTATAGCTGTAAAGTCAAAGGTACCCTAAACTATTGTATTATATTAATTTTCATAATCAGAAGGGAAGCTCCAGATTTTAGCTCTGTACTTTTTAACTCTTTTACTCATGTGAATACCTTTCACTTT
>JAMQGT020003340.1:0-42154 GCA_024447675.2 Pterophyllum scalare
CAAACAGTTCAACCTTGGATTTGTCTTTCCATGGTACAATATTCCATTTACACCTACAACATTTGTTGATGACATCATTACAGCTGAATGGTTTGTTTCAAATTATTTGTAGAGTTTTTAAATGTCATGCCAGAGTCATAGGTATCCGTATTTTTCCTGAAGGTCCTCTGAGAGCTTGGATCATGACGAAACACACTTCTAAAGCCATGAGAAGCCGGCACTCTTTGATGTGGGAGGTTTCAATAATGCAGGCTCCACTTGTCATTCCTGATCTGGAATCCCTAATTCTAATTTTATGGATTTGATGACGTGATTAATGTAGAGGTCTGCTCATTTTTTGTGACTAATCTTTTCTTTTTTTTTAATTTCCAAGGACAAAAGGTGACTGAAGCAGATTCCAAGTGTTTAACTGTGTAAATGGTCTGTTTCTTCACTACTATTTCTTGACATGAGATACCATTATTGTTAGGTCAGATGTAAAATTGTCATTAGACAACAGTTTTTTTTTTAATCTATTGGACAGGGATAAAGTTGCCAAAGTCAGAGTCCAAAAATAGTCTCAGTCTCAACAACATTCTCACTATAAAACAGAAATCATCATAATCACCCATTCCACCTCTAGAAAAAAATCACTTATCCTGTATGGGCCCACTCACTTATTAACAAGCGGCCTAACATGCACACGCGCACACACACACACACACACACACACACACACACACACACACACACACACACACACACACACACACACACACACACCACTTTTGTGGTAGTTCCCACTGTGGTAGGTGCACAAGGGTTCAGGGACTGACTTTTCCAGTGACACACAAACATAGACAAATAATATAGACTTACAAAATCAATCTATATTGCCTTCCCATTATCTGGTTTTATGGGAATCCGTATTATGTGGCTGGACACAGAAAGGACAAAACTAGTTACAAATATGGACACATGGACAGGCTTCTGGTCCCACTTAAATAGCTTTCACATTGTAAAGAAACTGTGTGTCTTTGCACTGACATCATATCTCCTCACAGCTTGTCCATGAAACATGGGATGAACACTTGGATATCCATTTCAGATCAGTGAGCTCAGCACAAACTGGTCTCACAGAAATATGAGAAATGATCATGGCCAGTTAAGACAGCTTTATGTGGCTGTAGTAAGTAATGTGCTCAAATTACATGCAGGCACCACAAAACTTTGTTGTGGGTAACAAATTCATTTCTCTTGATCACATGAGTTAGCAGCATAAAAGATAGGTCAGTTTTAGAAGGATGATGGCAAACCACAAAAGTGGTGGTGGAGCAGCTAAAAACCACATTTTGCAGTAATGCAAAATGGTGACTGTAATATTTCTCACATAAAAACTCTATTTGTACATTATTACCTCATCAAATAAAAAAATGAATTTGTAATAAAGTCGTCTTTAGTCTTAAAACCATGCAGATCAGCCATGTCTGTAATTTGTAAACTGAAGTAAAAGTTCCAAAAATAAATTGGGGTTCAGTGCTACAGATTCATTCACAGAAAGAGCCATTTCAAATCCATCAGAAGAGCAAAATCTGAAAAAACATTTGAAAAAAGAACATTTAAGAGTTATTAGTTAGTCATCTGTAGCTGGAGACCACAGAGCCAGCAAATGGGTCATTTAATGACAAAGTTAAGAAGCAGATTTTTGTTATAGAAAGATTAGAACAACACTGCTTTTTTTTTTAATGCATACAGCTCTGTATCTGCTCTTGGTGACTTGGCACAATACTTTTGTTGCCGATCAAACAGAGTTGTTATGGTAGGCTGCCAGTGTTTCTGTCTAGTTCTGTCCAATCAGAGACTTCAGGACAAACATAACTCTCTTTAGACACAAATAATTGTGTTAGCCTGTTATAGTAACACTGCCTATTAATATTACAATTGAGCAGGACTGATAACATTTGCTGCCTAGCTGCTAGCCATTACCTTAATATTAAACAGCTATGGTGGCTATTGAGTAGCTGCGAAACGTTAACGTGTGTGTTTTAATACTAAATGTTGAAACAAGGGCTTTACTGACCTCTCGAAATTCTTCATAAAGACCATAGTGTCAGTTTTTAAGATGCTCCGCCAAGTTTGTTGAGCTGCTGTTCATGTGTTCAGCTGGTGAGGGGAGGGGCTGTGAGCCTGGGTGGTGCTGCGTGACTGTGTGTCAGCTGAAAGACACAAAGATAGTATTGTTGGTATCAATAATGTTGCAAATGAGTATGTAATCTGATAGTAATTTTTAGTATTAGTTTGTATCCAAGTATCTTTTTTTTAACAAACCTACTCAGTGCATATACTCAGTACTGCCTGCTCCCCAGGTGTACATGGGCCCCTGGGCATTTTCCCAGTTTGCCCTTTGGATAATCCGGCCATACCCATTGCCTCCATTGACACTGGCCCCCAGCCAAGCCACCAGAGGGGTTCTGTCTCCTTCTTTGCAAGCCTCCTGAGGTGCCCGGTCACCTCCAATGAAACCAGCCACCTCAGCCGCCCCCGCTGGATCAATCGCCTCCTCCGCTACCACTCCCTGGCCAAGTTCGCTGAGAGCGTTGGCAGTCCCCTGCCAAGTCACCAGAGTTGCACCATCCAGCCAGCCCCCTGAGTTACTTGGCCTCTGCCACTTGCTTCTCCCTCCAAGTCTAGCCCCAGGGCCACGCACATCCCCAGAACTGTCTCCTTGTTAAAGCCTTGTCCTCCCTGTTTTTCTTTTGTTCTGTTCTTATATTTTGTAAATATTTTATTGATTCTTGGCTTATTTAATGTCATATTTGCTTTGTGTATTTCAGCACAGGACACACTCTTGACAAAGGTCAACCAGTGACCTCTTTAGGCTTGTATTTCATGGCAGGACTTGGGCAGTGGACTATAAAGTGGTGGTGGAAGGAGGACGATGCCACTCAGGATCTAATCTCATATGCTGTAGGAGTCAGTAGAGAGCAGGAAAATGCATCATTTGCAGTGGAAGACCGGTGCTGCTGCCATTGCATTATGCTTCACTGGACTCTTCTTGTAATGCTCATCTGTCCAGAGCAAAAGTGCTGTTCTAAACTCTTTGTGTCTCTGTGAAGTAAATATGCACGGAGGCGACAAAGCCAGCAAGAGAGAGCAGAGAGGCGTGGGCTTACACACGTAAACTCAAAGATCAGCTGCTACCACTTGTACTTTGTAACCCCCACCACCACCTCAGCCACCCACCTAACCGTTTTCTGGGAGTTACATTCCACACGCGAAATATGCAACCTAAAAGCCTCTGGGCCCCCTAAGAAAAAAAGATGACTGTTACCATGGCAACCTTAAACAACAGCGGCACACAACATCTCTCTGATGGACAGCACAGTCCAGGAGGCCAGTGCACAGGTGTTATTTTTCTTTTAAAACATAAAGAAAGCAAAAAAATTTAAAAACAGAAAGCATATCTGTGTATATATATATATATATATATATATATATATATATATATATATATATATATATATATATATATATATATATATATATATATATATATATTAGTTATCTTTGGTTTATGTATGACTTTCACAACTATTTTGTGTTCAGTGTACATTTGTGCTTTGTCATGAAAAGAACTCACCCTTTTTCTTCATATAGCCACACTGCAGAGTTTCTGAATACCATGAAGTAAACATATCGTTCCCTGTGCATACTTACAAATTATTTAAAAGGTTAAAAGTCTGTATTGAAACTAAATCTAATTGTTTTGTTGTAATGTCAGATTTCCTGGAAATACAGTAAAAATAAAATTAGTCTGTTAGTTTTCTAAAAGAGACAAAAGCAGTAGGGATGTGAGATCTCATGACTTTAAAATCATCATTTGACAAAATAAATGTGAGGGTATGTGTAACAAGTGTCTAATGTGTTGGGAGAAGTAGTTAAAAACCCCAAAGGGAATGTGTGAAGGATAAAGCCATACACAGAGGGAGTGGGAGTAATGCTTAAGGATGTGTTAGTGGCATGGAGCGTGGGTCCAGTTCCCACAAAACACTTGATCAGCCTAATTAAAAAGAACCTTGGCATGATACTTTTTAAACGGTGGGGAGTCAGGCCGCGTGCCAAGTCTCTGCTCACCTCCTCCCTCCCACACACGTCCAGGCACTGCCATCAACTACAGCAACATGAGGCAAAAAAAGAGAGAAAACAAATTCTGGGCAAATTCTCAACACACTCTGTTTAGTAATCCGGGGGAAAAAAAGCCAGGAAACCCTATTTGAAGCTGAAGTTCACTGCCAAAGATGTATCTACTGTCACTGTCCACTGACTCTCCTATTTGTCCTCGTAGTCTGAAAAGCAAATTCAGATTTCCAGCAGCAGAGTGTCCTGAGTGCAAAAGTGAGTCATCTTCAGCAACTTCCAGAACAAAACCAGTCTTTTGGAGCAATACTGTACATATGAATCAAACTTATGCATGTGGAAGGACTGCCAGGACTTAATGTGTAGCACATTTCTGTAGCATGCAATCACATATGCACTGTATCCTAGTACACCCACATACACACACACACACACACACACGCAAACACACACACACACACACACGCAAACACACACACACACACGCACATACACACATAGACTAGGCACACTACACACACTCATACAAACAGCTATGCATGTTTGTTTAAGCATTTTTCTTCTTTTTCTCCAAAATAGACACACCAGGGTTGCTACAACAGTAGGAAAAAAATTCTACAAAACAACTTCAACAAAGTTCAGTGCAAGAGTATCGTCTTACACAGTAGAAAAAAATCTATATTTTCATTGGGTAGGAAACTGGAAAATATTAGAGACTACTCTGGACATCAGGTTCTTTCTAAATTGAAAGAGAAGATTTGATTGTTGTCAATAACTGAAACAACAGAGGAATCATATTTCTATTACATTATATTGTCTACAGCAATCCTCTTGTAAACCATATTGCTAGCTCTAGGAGCATTTTTAGACATCAAGCTGCAAGCATATGTTTTCTATATACTGAAATAAGACTTATTATTATAAGTATTTTCAGTCATTTTGACAGAGCTTACAATATTTTTTTTAGTCCACAATAAGCAGTGTCAATGCATTCTTGAGCTCTGCAAATAGCTTTGAACTGGTCAAACTATTTCCAGTAGGAAGTGCATCAGTAGCAACGTGCTGCATCCACTCTATGACCTCTATTATCTAAACCCTGTAACCAAACTGTGAAACAAACTGTTGTAATTCGATAGTAAGTGGATTCACCACAATGTATATTACACCTCTGGATGTCACCTTGCCAACAGCACCACCCATCCGTTTAAAGTGCTGCTCTTCTACCGTGTTACAGTGAGGAGACAAGCAGGTAATGGGATTGCCACACCCTGTTTGGGTTCAAAGGCTCAGGAGCTCTCAGCTGTAGGACAGCGAGCTGGGATGTGTCTGCGGATCATCACCTGCGTGTTGGAATTGTTCAACCCGCACAAGCTCATTGTTCAGCACTGTCTTAATCTATGTAGGAAAGTGAAGAGCAATCTACATTGGAAAAAGAAAAGAAAGGATAGCAGAAAAAGCAATCCCCAAACAACGATGAGCATGTGTGCTTGATATTTTCCCGTTTTTTGCCGGCTCTCTGAATCTGCAGCTTTTTGCCTGTTCTCTAATCCCTCACATTAATACTGCCCTTTCTCTCTTTAGGTTTCTCTATAGGACACAGGTAATCTCTGCTAAATTTGCAGTTCGACTGTTAAATACTACCTATGCTATAAGATAAGGAGCTTGTAATTCATTTTGTTAAGTCTAAAATAAATATCAAAAGAGGATATGAGGGTGGGGGGGGTGTTGAATGGGTGGTTGATCATTTATTTCATATTTTATTTCATATGCGCATCACAGTGTGAGAAGAATATTAGGAGAGTAATTATTTTATTTTTTTCAACATTGTCAGAATGTCATGTCTTTACTTTCACTTTTTTATGCAGCAGCCCTGAAGGACATTTAAGCTAAGAACAATAGATTTATACTTGGTTTCTCTACTCTGCTGGTGCACGCTCGAGTCTGAGCACGTATTGTGACCCAGTATGCTGCCGCACTCCACTCGCCCAGGACTGGTACCCACAAGACTGCATAGCTTTCTAGGATGTTTTGATTTGTGCTGACTGGACTTCTTCTGGCCTTGCAAGATCCAAAGAAGACAGCCGGTCTCTGTGTCTCTTTCTGCTGGATGACTGGCTGCAGCAACGGTTCTCACAGCCACTGAAGAGTGAGTAGAACCCTGCCACGGGCAGAAGAACTCATAAAACACACTTAATTTTAGTTTTCAATAACTTCTATGGTTTGATTTTTCTTTTCGAATCAGAGGTTGATGTATAAAACTCCTGCTATAAGTAGCAGATGATACGCCATTCATCAGTGGGTTTACGGGCTCCTGGTGACACAGAATGCATTGTGCACACTGTTCATTCCCATCTAGAGCCTGCGGTGATCATTTTAAAGATATTTTGTGTTACTGCTTAATTTTTGCCAAACATAGAGAGAGCAGATATAAGTTGCCTGCAAATGTACAATAACTTGACGCCATGGGTTGGTTCTTGACTGCAATTGGTGCACTTAAACCAATCATAGCTCAAAACAATGCTAAATTTTCCTTAATTATAAAAGCCAGAGGGGCCACTAAATGAAGAGTTGTTTGGGAGCCTGAAGAGCTGGCCCTTATTGCTAAGTTGAGCCAAATGATCTAGCTCACCAAAAAAGACCCTGTTTGAATGATGAACATGTGCTCTGGGTGGGTTTTCATCTCTTCAGTCATGCATCATTTTCTTGCTGATACTTTAGCGTCCATGCTGTAATAAGTTCAACAGACCTATGCTGCATTCAGCATCATTCTGCCCTCACTACCACCTAAACTAAGAAAAAAAAAATCCATCTTCCGTATACCTTCATCCTTGGCCTACAAGTTATTTCCTCTACTCTAGATATAATCCTGGCCCCTGGCAGGAAAAGAGAGAAAGAGAGAGAGCGAGGGAAAGAAACAGACATCTACACAGAGACACAGGCGAGAAACACAGGCAAAAGGGGTAAAGATACAGAGTGAAACCAGAAGTATAGAGACACACATCAATGCTGTTAAGTGGAGCAACAAGAAAATGTAAACACCTTCCCTTCTCCAATAGCCTTTGCTAGGATGTTTTTTTGGGGGGGGGGCAGCAGACCTGTCAGCGATTGTTAACACATGTGTCCAGGCTTCCTTTAGGCCGTTTACTTGAAGAATGAAGGAGGCTCAGCACCAAAGATTTATGGCTCCTGGGGAAGAAGTGGAAGTGTGTTATTGATAAGTTGCTGAGAAGAAGGTGAGGGGCGCTGCACTGCAGTAATTAGAGGATGAACTTGCAGCCCATTGATTGAACAGAATCCTGGACAGGAACCAGAGTCACTTCATACAGTTCTACTGTCACGGTCTGACCTCACTTTGGGCAGGTGACCTCACCTCTGGTGCTAAGAAAATTGCCTAAAGATGTGACTCATCGTAGCTATGGACTCTGTGTTGAAGTGTTGGACTTGGTTAACAAATGAGCCTATACCGCTCTTGTTGCATCAGAACTCAGCAGTATAGGAATCAGTGAAGAGCAGTCAGGCCCAGAACTGCCTTTGTTTATGTCTCTAGTGTCCATGTGTGTGTGTGTGTGTGTGTGTGTGTGTGTGTGTGTGTGTGTGTGTGTGTGTGAGTGTGCTGTGCGACGTACGCACTGCATAGTGTATGTATGGGTGGAGGGGGTAAGAGTGGTGCTTCTGTCAAAGCCTAGTATTTATCCCAGCATTCACCAGTGTTTCCAGTGACCGCAGGCTTGGAGACTGGCCCAGTCTTTCTATACACTGCAATGGGACCCACAATTGTTTGATTTGGCTGCATATTCCAGTGTTTTCAGTGTTGCCTAAAAGAGGAGGGGTCAGTGGAAGCAGTGAAGAAGTCTAAGCTGGAAGGAGGAGGAGGAGAAGACGTAAGGCAGCAGTCGGCCTTCCTCCCATTCCCGAGCGTTCCTAGAACTTAGGAAAGACAGCAGATTCGAGGTCTGAGTGCAAGTTCTGTTTGGTTCATTTTTTTCCCTCCATTTAGTACCAACAAAAATTCTCAGCTTGTTTCAATCTACTGTTGCATCAGATAGGCTTTTTTCATCACAATGACTAGAATGTTGATATGTATCTTTAATCAAGGATGTAGGCAATCACTGGTTCCTACTATTTAAGTTTAAGTTTCCAAGTGCTTGTATGAGGCAACTGTTTTTCTGCCAATGGGGGCATAAATAAACTGTGTGAGCATAATTAAGCTTGTTTAATAAAACAAATTAAATCACCAGTAATTAATATTTTTAACATATAACATATAATTTAACATTTGCATTTCATTCTGTATTTCTTGTGCTGTTAAAAAAAAAGATACAGGCTTTTATTTTAAAGACAGAGGCACAAATTTAAAATGTTTCATTACTTTGTGAGTGTTACTGTGGGCAGTTCATTGTGACTAACACTGTGGAACTTCCAGGACAGGATATCTGGATCCTTTTGTCCCTCAGTGTCAACATTTTAACAGTGCAGAGCTCCCGTGTGTAGGTAGGAGCTAATCTGGATATCTGAATCCCTCCATCTCATTAATAAGTAGATGCCCTCCATCCAGGATTGGAGATGCTTGAATAATCCTCTCCTGGGTTTTTATCATTCAAATATATTCCACCCAATGAGACACCTGTTCTGCATCTTGGGTCTCCATGACTTCGCCATGTACCTTCCAGCCTGCAGCACTATGGGGACTCTTTTTGCTCACTAAAAAGCCTTACACTAGACAAACTTTCTAAGGACAGGTAGCATGTTGATATGTTGCTGCAGAGTGACTCTTCTTCCACATTCTGGAAGCAATCGCCATTTGCTACAAAAACACACACAAAAAAAAAACGAAAAAGAAAAAACAAATGGATCCGCTCCGACTATAAAGTAGATTTCACTAACAGAAGTAATTGGAGTATACTCCTCTTCCTTTTACCAAACATACCAACCCCCACTCTCTGCAACTCCCTCTCATGTCCGCCTTACCCTCCTCTGCTGCCCAGGTGGAGTGTTGTTCAAGCTGCAGCAGCATTGGAATTACACAGGCAAGACGAAGAAAGCAGACAATTATCTTCAATATCTGTCAGACACATGACAGCAACAGCCCCCCCCACCCCACCCCCCCCGCCTTCCCACCCACCAACACACACACACACACACACACACACACACACACACACACACACACACACACACACTCACAAGCCTAAGAGAAGTACAAAGAATGGGGGTGTGCTGCTCTTTTGATTGTTCAGAAGCATAGAAATTTTCTCTCTCTCTCTCTCTTCGTCTCTCCCTCTCCCTTTCTTCTACCCCCCCCCCTTCTCTCAGTGCCTTTTTCTGCTCATTACCCACCACATTTGCATGCAGGCTGCCAAAGAGCAGGCAACTATGGGGAGGGAAATAAAATAGAAGGATTCAGAACAATGGTAATCATTGGTGCTATGTGCGTGTTTAAGTGTGTCTATATGCCAGTATTAATGCAAGTGTGACAGAAAGTACAGAAGAAGCACCCAATATGAATACATCATACACTGCATTTTAAAGAACACTTGAGAGGATTTTCAAAATAGAGAAAGCACAAATCAGGTGTTAAAATTGGGTAAAAACCATCTTTTTGTGCCAAAATAGTGAATCATTTTGTATAAGTAAAAAAAAAAAAAAAAAAAAGAATCTGCAAATTCTTTCATTAGTATCACAGTTTCAGTCTGAAAACTAAAACAAAACGAGATCATGTGTTGTGTGACGAAGATGCAGCCTTTCTGTGCATGTGTCAGGCAAAGTGCAAAAATAAGGTTTTACAGTTTGAACCAACGCATAATTAGTGAGGAACTGCATCCCAAGCTTCCCAGCACTATACTAAGAAATAAAGTGTAATAACTAAGAGTAATTTTCAACTTTTCAGTATGTCCTTTGGGTCTATACGCTTCCTGAGTTGCCTTCTGGGTATTCCATAAATGACATGAGTTCACACATGCAGACAAGACCTAATAGAGCTGGTCCATATCAGCAGAGCTGGTGGTATGCGTAAGGAATGGCCATATTGCAGCCCAGGGTGAGGCCAGCAGGAAAGACTTTCAAAAAAGGGAAGGTCGATGAAAGATCCCCCATGAGCCACAGAATGGATTATGTCTCCTTCCCTCTCAGCAAACTGATAACCACATCAGCTTCAAGGACCCCTCAGGGCCAGTGCAGGTGAGGCTGGCTACCTCTCTCACTTACAATCATGAATCCTTGATGCATTAACTGTGTGTTCAGATGCATGTGTACATAGAGGGGTCCGGGCTAAAAGGAACAGATGGGAATAAAGGATGGAATGTGTTAGTGTGGAGGAAGTAGGAACAGGAGACCAATCAGCAGAAGCACAACAAAGCAAGAGAATGCTAACCTTTAAAGGACTAGCAGTTTGAAAGAGGCGGGTGAGTGGGGATCTGTGATAATAGCACACACTTGATCACGCCATTACCTCGAATTAGGGATAATTAGCCTCGGTAAACTGGGCACGAAACACGCCTATGATGTTGGGCCCAGAAGGCATGCTGTGGTACCTTTTACAGCCCGGCGGTTGATTTTGGGCACACACAACTGCTGCTCACAGCACGGTGAGGAAGCGATAAAGAGAGTGGGCCCGACTGGCTGGTAGCAAACTGGGAGTAATTATCAAAGAGAGCTTATAATCAAACATCTTGAATCACAAACATGGACTATAAAACCCCTTTGGCATACATCCAGGAGTCGTTTTATCCAATTAGTTAAATGGCTGTAATGTGGGGTGGGGGCTGAGGTGGGGGTGAGGGGAGGGGGTCGGCGGCAATAAATGAATGGGAGTCCACAATCATACATCGCAGGGGATATTTGTCAATATTTTTTTTGTTGTTTTTCAATTATTATACCATTGTTTACTGTTAAAATAACCCGAGAATCATGCAGTGGAAAACCTGTTTGTTGGGTGCAAATTGTAGTCACTTCAAATCTAGCTGCTGCACTGCTGAACTGAAACAATAGCTTTTGGCAGTGTTTTCTTACTCCAATTAACATTTATTGTATGCTTATTTAATTGCCAAATGTTACAATAGGGGAAAGGTACATACAGTATGTGGTTAGGTTTAGAAGTTTGGCTTTGCACAAAACACCTGGTCAGGACATGCAAAGCAGTTAGCAGTCATGCTGGTTAATTACACATGATTTAGTCTCCCTCAACACTCTGTGTACATAAAATGCGTGCATGTAGGTAGGGTTTGAAGTATGTGTGCGGTCTGCCAGTTTATGTGTGAGAAAATGCATGGGCACAGTTTTACTGGGTACATGTCATTTGATAGTTTTAATGTTTCACAGCCCTTGTCACACCTTCAGAAGTCCTCATTTATGCTGTTTTTTTTAGGGGTGTGGGGTCCTGTCTTTGAGTCTGTTATATAGCTTTTACATGCAGAAAGCTTGCAAATCTACAAGTTGTCTCCCCCCTAAAAAGAAAAAAAAAACAACAACTAAAATTCCTGAAACTCCTCAGCTGTATTCCGCATTTTTCTTTCATTCCCTATCAACATCACTATGCAACACACTGGGATGATACCTATCCTAACATGTTTAGGGTTAGCATGTTGCGTGGCTAGTGTGGGTAATCTGTTTGCTTCTCTCTCACTGTATTTTCGGTGACATATTTTCTTGAAATAGAACATGAATGAGTAACACAAACACAAGTTATTATAGCAATAATTAGACCATCACCTGTGATTTCAGCTGTGTTTACAGGTAAAATGATCACTTAAAGAGAAAAGTCTAAGTAACAGAATGCTTTTCTATACTGCTAAAGTGAGAGCTGTTCGTTAACAATCAACAAGCTGGCTTGCTTTGGTCATACCAATTGACCAATTAGGGTAGATTGAGCATGGGGGGCAGGCATCTGCCTTTTAAAGTATGAGAAAAGTAATGTGCCAAAGAAAATTATGAGCCTGTAAATGAGCATAATATGAGCCCTTAAAGACCAGTATTTAAACTCGATTGACTCGCAGTTTAAAGAGCTCTTGCCTCACTACCTCTGTCTATGGGAGTTAATTGGGAGCAGGATTGTTCAGTGATGATGAAATCCAGATACATTGCAGTGTGTACGTGCAACAACTCCCTACCTCTACCACACTAGGGAGGAATGTACTAGGCAGTATAAAGTGAGGAAAGATGCAAAACTTGTGGCCTTATGAGCGCCTTAAACCCCGAAAGTCACATTCCGCATTGCCTTGACACTTAGGCTACTGAACAATCTGGAGTTCCCTTTTTGTGAGTGACAAGCTTTGCACTGTGGGCTGTTGCCATGCACTTGTTAACCCTGCTCCTCTTCCCTTCTGCCATTCATGGCGTGGCTCACACTACACCAATACTATGTTAAGAGTCATGCAAATAGCAATTTTAGACACCACAAGCAAGAGGAGGATATTTATGGAGAAGCTTCAGAGTCGTGCAGAAAAACATGTGCAGTTAACTTGTAGACAGCATGAAACTAGTCTGAATAGGCAGAAACAACTGTGGATGTATCGCGTTACAGGCCCATTGCAACAACATAAGCGCCCAATTTTATAGTAAGATATTAAAGGAATATTCCGGCATATGAAGAAGGTCCCCTTTTTTTTTTTGCTGTCTTACCTTCAATTTGTTGAAAAAAAATCAATATCACAGTGCACTCACCCCTGAGATGTGATTTGCTTTAAGACACAGAACGCAAGCAAAAGCGAAAGTCACACGAACACATACTTAGTTACTTAGTGTATTATTTTTAGTGTTCCCTCTCACTTTGCTCCTACCTCTACAGATTTTATTTTTGTGTTAAGCATGATCACAGGTTTGTTTTTCTCAGCGCATCCTGACAATTCAGAAGCTGATCAGTTTAAACTGAATTTATCTTTTTTTTTTTTAGCATTAATGTCCTGAAACATCTGTTTGTTATCACTAAGCTAACTGATAAGACTGGAGCGGAAAGCATTCTGGCATTCGGGTGAGCATTAAGATTATAGTACATGCAGGTGTGTCTGTTGCATGCATTTTGCAAGCTTGCATAGGCATGTTTACGTACGTATGCATGTGTAAGAATGCTTGCATTGTCTTTTTTTTTTTTTTTTAAAGAAGACAGTTTCTACCCCAGACCCAACCTCCAACTCCACCATCAGTAAACTCCAATATTAGTTATAGCCTCTAAACTCAGGAATGTGCCACTTTAACTCTTTCATGAACACTCCCAGCAAGCAAACTCACTCAAGCATGAGATGCTGGCTGAGCATTCATGTATGGGGCACGTCCTACATGAGCAGGCACATACAGGGATGAGTCGATTGTTAGGTGGCCTCTATCCCTGCAGGGCCAGTACAGGCAAACACAACAGTTACAAGGATGGTGGGATGGTGTTTCCTGTAAACACCTTGGTGTTACATTGGAGGTGTCATGCAGGAGGTTTGTGTTTGCGTGCAGGTGCTGGTCAGACGATAATGGATGCATTCTTATTTTAGAGCTCAGAGAGAGAGGATTGGATTGTTTTCAGGAAAGAAAAAAACACACACACACACAACATTTGTCTAGATGATTTTAAAAATATGCATGAAGTAGAAAATTTGCTCTTAATCAACCATTTTCCTGGCTCTACTGCGCTCTAGGGCTTTTCTGGTCTTTTCCTCTGGTCTTAGTTTGTGGTCAACCAATCTCATCATTTTTCTCCACCCTCCATCAGTTTGTCATTTGATGAAAATAAAAGACCCAAGTGGTGACTGATGTGATTTACACAACCTCAGAATATGAAATCATTAGGCTCATTTCCTGCTGTACAGGAATCTAAATTATGCAGACCAGATAGCAGCGCTACTGTCTTACACAATTATTGGTGGCTGCTTTGGCATAACTGTGGGTACAAATCATAGACTGGAGGGGGGAAAAAAACACACATGTATCATCTGTGCCATCACTCATAGGTTTATGACCTGATATTTTCAAGCCTGGTTTTGGGTATTCTGCCCCCCCCCGTCCTCTTTATGGAACCACACAAGAACCACAAATTCCAAACAAACTGCATCCACCACAGCCAAATCTGTTGGAGATGCAACACCTGTGAGTCAAGCATATACACAAACAAAAACACAATTTATTAACCCTAAACTATCACCAACACAACCAACATACCTTCAGTGTGTAAAATCTCACACTAGACACTTACATGTGTGCGCTTAACAAAACAAATATGGTATCTAAGCATATTTACGTGGAATATATGCATACATGCAGACATTGTCTTTTGGCTACGTCACTGGGCTTTATGTTTTTGTGTGTGTGTGTGTGTGTATGTGTGTGTGTGTGTGTGTGTGTGTGTGTGTCTGCATGAATAAGACAATAAGGGGCACAAGCCCACTTAATGAGGTCATTAATCCGCAGACCAGCCACGCAGGCAACGGATGCAGCTGCAGGCAACTTCTCTGAGAACTGCACAGATGGGAGGGGGAAACTGGATCAGAGATATTTTGAAACGTAAGAACAAATGAAAGAAATATTGCAAACATTCAAGATATTTCCTGTAGGTTTCTAATAAAAAAAAAAACATAAACACATAAGATGGACAGACAATAGCATTTGCAAAAAGGTCAAACAGAAATTGCGTGTCACTGTTTTCTTTCTTGTTTACATGCTTGCATCCGTCTTTCTCAGAAGCGAGCAAGCCTCACTGCAAATTTGCAAAAGCATAAAACAAGCGGTACATGCGTGAAAAATTTCTGGTTGACATTCTCCAAATCAACTAACTCCACCCTCAAGACAGGGAGAAGGATGCTCCTGGGCCTTTCGCAGTAGAAAGAGTCACATTATGATTCAGCTTTCACTTCCTCAGAGGTGCCAGCCAATCTGTGGGTTGGTAGCAGTGTGAATCAGGACTGTTGCACCCCCCGACTCCCACACTTTGAGACTCAAAATGTGTCTTTTGGATGTCAGGTATGTGTGATTATCAAGGCTTGAGCTCTGAAGGCAAGTTTATTTCATGTTTCCGCTAACATCAAAATACAAGTACATCTTAGAAAAATAGAGAATAATACTCGATTTAAAAACAGTGCTGAAAATTATGTTTTTTAATAATTCATACAGAATGAATATTTGTAATGGTGAGTCCTTTTCCTTCTGTAATTTCTCTCTTTATTTACATTTTCACAAGAGTTCCCAAAAATACAGAAAACTATACCTGGGATTTCTGTCCTGGAACTGAACCCACGCTTCACCCAGCAAGTGAAGAAGCAGTGCCCCTGCAGAGATCAATAGGTCATTTTTATTGCGATATTAGAACTAGAATTGCCATAATTTATGCAAACAATTGCATTTAGACTACATGAGCCTATTTATGCTCAAAGGGGTGCAATGTGCATATGCTTTATGGTAGTTTTTAGGTGTCAGATGGATTGAATGTGTTCTTTAGAGCAGGCTAACAGTGTTAAACAGCAGGGCTGCAGCAGGGCAAATGGCAAAAGCATGACTGATCTACTGAGAGGAGCATCAGTGTGAATGCAGTTGTGGCTCCAATCAATATCCCCTTATTTGTTTGTGTGCACGCAAGTGTAAAATTGTGTGTTGTCTCTCTGTCTCTCTTTCAACTTGTGTAAGTTTTGCATTTAGGGAGCGAAAGTGAAGGGCTGAAAGCAAAGAGGGGAGGAATGAAAACGTAGTTGGCATTTCAATTCCACAGCGAGGCAAGTGAGTCGGGTATTCATAGAATCAACTTGCCTTCATTCACAAATACAAAAGCCAGTTGCTCTTTCCAAGGTGACAAAGAGGCCAGCTCATTCTTTTGCATTTACCTGCTTAGCATCAGGATCATATTCCTCTGGTTTTATTCAGTCAGCACTATCAAGTGCCTTCTCCTGTGTCACTTCAAGACTGAGGCTTTGAATGAGGATGAGCAGTCAGAGTGCAATAACTGATGCCAGGGGAACCTTCAGTTTTGTGTCTGTTGAGATGAGAACCTTATCCACTTCACAGGTTCCAACCCCAAACACTAGCTGTGGCCAAGAGAGACAACAGGCAAGCTTAACTAAGGACTTTCAATCAGCCTCGCTTCAACCATAAATTGGATTAGCATGAACACTTATTACACACATTTGCCCTACATTACACTATTTTCTCTCATTAACTGTAACACAAACCCAGAGTTTCAATTAAGTCTTACCAAATGTAGTGATTTTCAAGGACTTAAACAAATTCTTTGCTTTCTGCCTGAGGCCCATGTCTAACAAAGATTCCTTGTAAGCAACATGAATTCACATGTTCAGATGTGGTAATTTAAAACAATGGCCCTTTCACTGTGGCAGCACAGTAACAGGAGGAACTGTGTTCCAAGGTAAACCAAATTATTGATCATAGGAATCATGCATTGCACAGTAGCATGTACAAATAATTGTTGGAAAAGTCAAAAATATGGATATACTCAAGGTTTTATATTATATATACTGCTAAAAATATGAACGGAACACTTTGAAAACACATCGGATCTTAATGAGAAAAAAAAATCATGCGGGATATCTATACTGATGTGGACTGAGTAATGTGTTAGGAATTAAAGGATGCCATATCATTTGATGGAAATGAAAAATTATCAACCCACAGAGGGCTGAATTCAAAAACAACCTGAAAATCAAAGTGAAAAAATGATGTGGCAGGCTGGTCTATTTTGCTGAAATGTTATCGCAGCAACTCAAAATGTTACTCAGTAGTTAGTACGGGCCGTACAAACTACATCCCAATACCCATGTGCTGAGACCATGGATGGTGTCCTGGGGGATCTCTTCCCGAATCTGAACCAGGGCATCACTGAGCCCCTGGACAGTCTGAGGTGCAACCTGGCGGCGTTGGCTGGATTGAAATATAATGTCCCAGAGGTGTTCTGTTGGATTTAGGTTAGGCGAGTGTGGGGGCCTGTCAATGTTATCAATTGCTTCATCCTCCAGGAACTGCCTGCATACTCTCACCACATGAGGCCAGACATTGTTGTGCATCAGGAGGAACCCAGGATCCACTGCACCAGCGTAGGGTCTGACAGTGGGTCTAAGGATTTCATCCCAATACCTAATGGCAGTCAGGGTGCCATTGCCTAGCCTGTAGAGGTTTGCGTGTCCCCCTATGGATATGCCTCCCCAGACCATCACTGACAGAGACATACACAACAGTGGCCTGCTGGACATCATTTTGTAGGGCTCTGGCAGTGCTCATCCTGTTTCTCCTTGCACAAAGTAGCAGATATCAGTCCTGCTGATGTGTTAAGGACCTTCTCTCCTAGAGGAACTGCCTGCCTTTAGTTTATTCTACTCTGTAATACAAAGCTTGAAGGGATGCTACTTTTGTCTTCTCTCTCCCACGGTGTTTTTTGTTCTTGTTGAGTCAAAAGTGTGTTAAGTCAATTGCTATTAATTGATGCTATAAAAAATAAAACTGAATTAAACTGAAGTGATCACTCTGAATCTTCTACAACATCAAAAGTTAAAGTGATCCTTAATATTACATTAACAAAGTGTTTACATTCATTTGGGAATCTTAACATATCTCTTACAGTATATCTAACATGCACACACCTGTACCAAGGAGACCACTATTACACTAGATATGCTACTCAGATGACATCCCCATGATGTGAAAGGCTCAGTGTTGTAGAGCACAAGGTAGTCAATGGTAGCATCCTGTCAGTCAATAGTTGCTGCTGTGGGATGTCAGTGCTGGGAAATGACAGTTGGTGAACTCTGGAAAACATGCTGAAACTTAAACCAGGCCCCCAAGAGAGGGAGGAAAAAAGCAGGTGTCCAGCATGAGGCACTACTGATGGTGGTTTTTCGGAGGGGGGGGGTGTCGGGGGGATTGTCAACCCCCAATCCTTCTCATTATGCACTGTCACTGGGCTCATGAGCCAGTGCCCACTGAGGAATAACCATGAGCTGTTAGGACACAGTGTTCCAATGAAATAACACCGTCTCATCAACTATATGTACTCCAGTACCAAGAGAGTCATAGTGACCCACCTTTTAATTTTTTTTAAAGCATTTGAAGGACATGGTTTTCATGCACTCTCAGTAAAGAATGTGATGCCACTGACATCCATTTTAACTACTTACATTCCAGCTGAAATAATAGAAAACAGCAGCACAACAGGTCAAAGTGTAGCTCAGCAATGTGCTGTCAGCCCCTCGGCTGTTGTCTGGTCTCTGATGGAGAAAGAGAGGGCAAATACAGTCAGAATCTACCCGACCTGTGCACACATGACTGCTATCTCCTAATCCACGTCACAGCAATGTGAAGAGCACAGAACCTTACTGAAACATTTAGTGGTTCAAAGACAAAAGTTTCTGAGAATGATGAGCACCTGTTATTGGCATAGTGGTATGACCTTGCACCTGTTCATTGCGGCATTAATGGAATGAGGGGGCAGCTGTTGGTGTGATGGCCTGCTTTTCCGCCCCTGTGCTTTGCTCTTTTATATATATATATATATATATATATATATATATATATATATATATATATATATATATATATATATATATATATATATATATATATATATACATATATATATATATATATATATATATTTTTTTTTTTTTTTTTGATATTTCATGTAAGTGCATCTTGAAAATATATTTTTGAGTGTACTCATATGGAGTTTCTTTTTTATACATGTGCAGGATTTTAGTGCCTCCTATCCTATGCATTTGTGTGTGTGGTCTTTTGAGTGAAATATTGTGCATGTGCTGTATGTGTGTGGTGCTCCCCCATCAGTAAAGCTTCACCCCGCTGCCGCCACCACCCCACCCCCTCACCCCCCCACAGGGACAATGCAATCAAACGTCACCACAGGAACCTGATATAATGATCGCTGTGGAGTGTGCTAATTAACACTGAATAGAGCTCATAAGCACAGTCCCTTTGCCAACAAATCAGCCGACAGCATAGAACACAGGCGTTTGTCAATGAGCCGAACAGTGACAGGGTCACACACTCGACACAAAATCCGGTTCACGCCAAAGAAAGCATACTAGCACCTACAGACACATGCGTGCCACATTGAAAATATATGCTTCTTTATTATGGGTGTACACAGCATGACAAGGCACAAGACTTTGAGGGAATCATGTCCTTATTCAAATGCCCTTAGGCTGTTTTCACTCCCTGCTGCAGTAAACAGTATCATTATTTATATCACCATTGCCCATGAGGTTGTGTGCACTGAGAAAGCACAACACTAGCTGTTAGCAGCACACAAACTCAAATACACACTCATACACAACCGCTGGTCTCCTTTGAGATGTCAGCGATCTGCTCACGGTTTGTTGGAGCCATTGTTCAGAAGGGCTCATATTCTTTAACGGGGGGCCTTTTGTTGTTGTAAACAGCATGAATTTTTAATCCAGCCCAAGATTCTGGGCTGGTAATGAATGTGTCTCGGCAGCTAGCCTCTCTGGGGAGGGAGGCCCCTGGCTCCTGTTGCTAAGTTTCAGCAATGCCTAAGTTCTGGAGGAATCAGCCTGTTACGCCCCACCAATCTAGTGCACACATATATACACTAACACTCACACACACACAACCACATAAGGCCGAGTGAGTACACATTAGTGCACACAGTTGCTCTCAAGTACATAATACCAACAGTCATTTGGACACACAATTACTGGCTTGTGCAAATACAAAATAGCCTCTTTACATTATATACTCAGAGTTTAAATTTGCAATGGCAAACACACTATGTATATCCTGTGCTGTACTGTATAATGTAATGGGTATTCTGTGTACACATAAATGGGCACAGATGAATTCTTGCAAAAACACACACTAAACTCATACAAATTCTCAGTCATTCTCAGAAAAGATGGTAACATTTCTGATGAACTCACTCCCTTTCTATTAAGTCTCTTTCACTGGTCAAGCTGATTTGAGGAATGTGTCTCTGTTCTCCCTCTTCCAGCTTGCTATTTTCTCTGCTCAGAGGATCCATATGTTCGATTTTGCTCCAGAGGCTGCCACTCATTTTATTAGTGTAAGGGGTACTAGTTCAATAGTGTCAATTCCAAGCCTCAGACTTTGACCTAAAAGAGTTCTTCCTTGACACCCAGCCCCAAATCCACTACTCCTTCCACAGAAATGCCTCCATCATCATCTTCAACAATATCCTCATTTTATCTGCAGTAGCTAAAAAAAAAACCCTTAAAACTCATCCTAAACAACTAACCTCTGACCTCACAGTATCTGTTTAGTTGCATGTTTTACTGAAGTTGAAGACACTTATATTATGCATATAGCTGTGTGCAAGTTTTGACAAATGCATGAGCGCAGTTAAAAGCTAAAGATCTACAATGGAATTTCTCATCTATGGCATACGCTATTTCTGAAACATTAACCAAGTCTTGTGTAAGACTGCAGATAGAAACAGTGGTTGTCTGATCTTGTGTCTCAAAATAGATCTGCTCCCTCCAGAGCCTCTCTTGTCATAGAGAAAAGCATCAATAAAACTGGGAGATGTATAATATATGTCAAAGGGTTAAATCAAAGCACTGCTTTTTTAAAGTAAAAAAGCTGTGGAATTCTCTCCTGTCCTCCTTTTTTTTTCTGTCTTCCCCTCCCAAAGCGATTAAATTGCTGATTGATTTTTGTTTCTCAGCTCAATTCCTTGCCCCTCGCTCTCCGTCTCTTGCCATTGATCCTCACAAGGCTGCTGACTCCAAAGTCAGAGGACCCATCCTCTCTGGCCTCCGGAAATGAACTTGTTAGATGGGCTGTGCGATTTATTGCTCATGAGGCTGGGGTGTCTCTGTGTGCGTGTGTGAGAGTCTATAGGGGCTGTGTGTGTGTGTGTGTGTGTGTGTGTGTGTGTGTGTGTGTGTGTGTGTGTGTGTGTGTGTGTGTGTGTGTGTGTGTGTGTGTGTGTGTGTGTGAACCAACACTGCTTTCACAGGAATTGGAATTTATTGCATGTCTGCATTTCTCTGCACAGGAGTGCATGGACATGTGAGGGAGCAAAGTGTTGAATTTATACTGTGTCTCAGTGTGCATATGTGTGTATTAATATTATTCATGTTGACAGTGGTACACATTATGCTAAGAACTGTTTTCTTATTTTAATAAATCTTTAGAGTAATAAATCTTGTCTTTTATGTAATTTTTGTGACCCATGGTGTCCTGTTTAACTTCGGAACATTCTGGGTTGCAGGCTGGGTAGCAATTTAACATCCAATATAGAGACTCACTAAAGTTAGTTTTTCTTTCTTTCTTTTTTCTTTTTTTTTTTTTTTGCAGTTTTATGTTGAGTTCTTCCTGGTATTCCTAGGTCTGCTGCTCACTGCTCTGCACTGTCTACCTGCATGTGACATCAGACGAAGCGCTGTCCTCTGCTGCAGCCTCCACTGACATATTGATTGGGTTCCATTTAAAAGCCCTGTTCGCCCACCGTTATTTACTCCAATAGTAAATCTTTACAATGCTGTAAAAGACTGTTTTACACACTTGGGTTATACAGTCTCTCTGCTGCAGGAGCCAGACAAGCGTGTGTCAGGTAGCGAGGAGAGGAGAGGAGAGGAGAGGAGAGGAGAGGAGAGGAGAGGAGAGGAGAGGAGAGGAGAGGAGAGGAGAGGAGAGGAGAGGAGAGGAGAGGAGAGGAGAGGGTTCAGCACCTTGAAGCAGATGCAGTGCAATGGCACCAGAATGGGCTTTGGCACTACTTTAAAGGATGCTTCAGGAGAATGAGCTGCCTGCTCTCCCTTAACTTCTTTCTCCTATTTCTAGTGTACTTTGGCCCTTCTCCATTCTTTTGTCTTAAGCTACTGAATTTTTTGTACTTGGTACAGTGGCATTAAATTTGAGAGACATGCCAGCTGCTGTTATTATTTTATTGTTCAGCAGAAAGCGCCATTACATAACTGACCCAAACCTCAAATAAAAGTTTTACATTATACAACTAATGTTTCATGTGATAGAAATATTTTAATAATTTTTATGATTAATATGAGTGTGTAATATAGCTAAATTGTACGGAAAGTTCTTAAAAATAAATGCATGATAAAAAGGGATTAATGAATATTCCAAAAAAAACCTCCAGAAATGTTGTGTAACATGTAAATAAAAACAGAATGATTTGCAAATCTCATAAACCTGTTTTTCTTATTGACAGTAGAACATAGAAAACATATCAAAAGTTTATCAAAAGCTTTAACCTGCATTTTTGGATGGCACAGTGAACTGTGTGTTCCTGAGCCCATGTAGTGATTTCCATGACAGAATCATGGCTGTTTTAGTGCAGTGTCAAAGGTCATGGATATCCAATATTGATTTTCAGTCTTGTCTCTGGCGCACAGAGATTTCTCCAGATTCTCTGAATCTTTTAATGATATGATACACTGTGGATGACAGTAGATAACAGTATTCTGAAACTCTTCCACAATTTGTAGACACAGTTCTTTGCAGATCAGTGAACCCCTGCCCATATTTCTGAGAAACGCTGCCTCTCTCTCAGATGTTCTTTTTATACCCAATCACGTTACTGCCACTTAACCTAATTAGTCACAAAATGATCCTCCAGATGTTTCTCTTTATTACCACTAACTTTTCCAGCCTTTTTTGCCCCGTCTCAATTTTCTGTTTTTTTTAATGTGCTGTACCATCAAATTCAAAATGAGCTAATATTTTTCATGAAATTGTCAAATGTCTCAGTTTAAACATTTGATATGTTTTCTATGTTCTATTGTGAATAAATTGTGGATTTATGAGATTTACACGTCATCATTTATAAAGCATTCCAACTTTTTGGGGATTTGGTTTGCACTAGGATGTGGAACCTTTGACTTATGAATTCTGGAGGTCAGTGTGCATCAACATAAATCACTCAGCTTGACTATATGTATGTCTGAGGTCTTTATTTCATTAGTAGACATATGCTTTGCCTATTCCCAATGTCTGCCTTTACTGCCTACCCAAAGCATTCAGCCCTACCCCGGCACAAAATAGTCCACATGGCCAAGTCACACCAGTAGTAATAATTACTTAATTTAGGAGCAGGGAGGCGGGCCACGCTTGGCGTTTATTGGTGTTGATGCCGAGCAGACTTCAAAAAGCCACTAGGCCCATAATTTATCTCTCTCTATGGACCCGGCGTGTTTCAGGAACAGAGTGGCAAAGACATAGAAAGTAAATGAGTGTGAAAGAGGGGAAGACAGAGAGTATATGTCTTTCAGTGAGTGTTTAATGCTGTTTGGCTGTTGACTTTGGTGTACTTATTCTTTGATGTCAGTAACACCATCATCAAGGATCGTTTCCCCAAGCATCTGCAGTACTTTTGCACCAGCGGCGGCACATACCCCTTCACAAACTCATCCAAGTTGAACTTAGCTATCCAAATCATCTGGTGCTGCTAGCACTCACATGGGATACCCAAGCTGAAAGTGTACACTCAAAAAAAAAAAAAGATCATTTGGAATAAACAATAAATAATTCAGCAGCATGGTTAAATAAGTAATGGTGTGATATCTATTTCTTTGGTGGCGCTATTGCCTTGCTTTATTTATTAATGGGGTTAATAGACACCATGTCTTGCCATGAAGAGCAAAGTCTAAAAAGCCAACAGAGAGTCTCTTGAACTGAGTCCTTCAGGGAAAGAGAAAGTTATGGCTTCGTTCGTCCTGTCAAACCCAACATATGCCTTTTTGGCTGTCTCTGTGAAGTGGTGAGGCAAAAAGTACAGTCTAGACTTTTATTTTGTGGTGAATATGTGGGGGAAAGGGTCAAAGAGTGACATGAGCCAGCTGTGGAATTCTGATCACAGTGGCTCCCCAGTTCTTCCCCTCCTTTACTTTGCACACATTCGACCATACTCCCATCCCCAATTCTCCTGTAATATCCATGAGATGCTCCATAAATACCCTCCTCCACCAAATCCAGAGGAGGATATCCGCCCTTCTCTGGAGAGATAGAATGTCTCTCTCCATATCTGGCAACCATGACCACATTTTAAGCCAGGGCTTCTGTGAAGTATTCCCTTCGTGTGGCTCTGGGTTTAAAAGCACCCAGAGGGATACAAACTTCTGAGACTTGAAACAAGCACGCTGAACTATTTTCAAGTCATAATTAAGTAAAATACAAAAAACAACCTCCCTAAAACCCTGGGTTTACTACAGGGTTTACTGTCTCTGAGCTACCCAGCTTTGACTCACAAGGTTGGGATAAGAACATTGGGATGCATCCAGTTCATGACACGAAACACTTCTGAGCTGAGCACATATTTAAAAAAACTGTAGGTGCAGTCATGTGACTCCTAACTTTCATTCAACAATATTCAAGCTTTGAAGCACCTAATTATGGACAACTCATCTTTTCCAAGTTAACCACAAAACAGCAAAAAGTAACCTCATTAAAAAAAGTCCCCCTTCCTGTAACCTTTCAGTTAATGAAGGTGGAACTATGCACCTGACACTGAACTAGGTTGGGTGGGCTTAATGGTCTGTTGTTCAAGTGTTGACACCTTCAAATATGTTGACAAATGTGCGCTTTAGTGGCCAGTCAACAACTCGCTAATATACGACCACAACACTTTCTGTTGCTGAGGATGATTGAGGCAGTGGAGGCAGTGGAGGCAGCATGGCGCAGAGCCATGGAGTGTAAGCGTTTTTGCAGATAGGTGGACAAGAACACGCTGTCATCCTGAAACATGGCTGGCTGCAGCCAGACGCTGTAAATCAAGCAGCGCCAGAATTTCAGCACAGGCTACAGTGTCGCCATGCACCTGCACATACTCTGCAGTCTACTACTGCAAAGTAGTATTCTGTTGAAACATAGACTGCAAACTACATACGAATATACATACAGTTATTATTATGATATAATATTTCTACCTTCCCCACTTCTCTTTTCAATGCACAGAGGTAAGTGCATACATGCACCACACACACACACACACACACCTCACTGTCTTAGATTGCCAAGGGTGGAGAGACGATAAAAAATTACAGCCAGGGCTGCCCCCTCTGGCCTGTAGCCATTGGAGAGGAGAATGCCTCTCACCTCCCATTTCCTTTGGTCCACAGGAGGCCCATCTCCACACAGCCACTGACCCATCTGTCCCGCATGGCTAACTGGGCTCCTGTGTATTCACCACAGCAGTGAAACAGTGAAGGGAAGGAGGGGTAAAGGGGGCCTACAACATCTGGGAACCATCAAGCCAAAAGAGCCTTAGATCCTGAGATTCCAGTCTCCGACCCCTCTCCTCTTCTCACCCCCCTCTTGCCTCTTCTCATCCCCTCCACCACCACCTTTCCTTTCCATCTGCGCCCCCTCCCTCCCTCCAACTCTTCCTCTCCTCCTATCGTCCCAGCTGCCCATCATTTCCATGTCTCTTCGGCAGTGGGCCTAATCCAAACAGATTGTCTAACTGTTTTAAAAACATACTCCCTTTCTCAGCCCCCTCATCACCCCCCTCTGTCCTGTGTTCATCTTGGGGAACAGACACTCTCTTTCACAGTGGAGGAGGTGCTGGTGTCAGTCTAGCCTAAGTTAGCAGGTTGCTGCTCTACAGAACCATTTTTGGAGGAATGGAGCTAGCCAGGCCCCAAAGCACTTTGACAGATCGCCATTTAATACTCAATCCTGACACATTACATGCCATCCAAACCTTTCCTCTCTCTACAACTCCCCATTAAGTCTATATAGGAATGACTACAGCTGGTCACAAAGGCTCACTGTGTGTGTGTGTGTGTGTGTGTGTGTGTGTGTGTGTGTGTGTGTGTGTGTGTGTGTGTGTGTGTGTGTGTGTGTGTGTGTGTGTGGTACAAAATCCCATTGTTTCAGGCATATTGTCCAACCCTGCCATGCTATTCCACAGGCTACTGCTAGGCCAGGAAAATCCTTTTGGGGGAGCGCCCCAGTAGGGTGCTTTAGAGCAGGGAGGTATCCCAGGAGACCACCAGGTCTCCCACTGTGTAGCCTGCCTACATCAGAGCCCCCCCACCCCTCCACCCCCACCCCTTTACCACTGCCTGCTGAACTCCTGCATACTGTGTTTTGTTTAGAAGGAAGCTCTGTCCCTATTTACCATAATTGAATTAAAAGGATTAACATGGTTTCAGTGTTGCTCACATCTGTGTTCTCTATGATTCCACCTCTTTGCTTCTGTCTTTAATTCTTGAGGGAGGGTACTGGGGATTTGCAAATACTTAGAAAAAGGTTTCCCGTGAAATAAATGCAAGGTTTTAGATCATTAAAATCCCGTTTACAATGCATCAAATAGCTATTTATGGATGGCACTAGTCTAAAATCTCCCTAATAAAAGCTGAATGAAAAAATTCATGCTTTACATATAGATGAAAGATGCTGTAAAAATCTAGCAGACCAAAGTGCCAAGATTCTCTGTGTTGATTTTAACCCACTTTTGTAGCTGCTATCCCAATTGGATTGTGACTGAGGGTCATAAGAGCAGTGGCCTACAGATCAGAGGCTGGATTAATTGTTGACACTCTCCTAGTCCAAACAGAACCTTCACTACCCCCATTACACACACACACACACAAAACTCTCCCAACTACATCGAGGCCCTGACAGACACTTTGATTTATGTCTAGCCACCAACAAAAAAAAAGAGAACAAAATCAATTGGCTATTACCGCACTTAGCACTGGGCTGTCACCACCTGGGAGTAGGGTGTTGAAAATAAAAGACAGAGTCCATACAACACTTCCATACCACTCCATATACTCATTCCCACTGGGGAGACACAGATCAGTGGTCAATCTCCATATACATGGTCGACAAAATGAGTGTCTGTAATACTTGTGCTTGGGGGCAGCAGCAGTCCAGAGGTCAGAGAAGCTGGCTTGAGAATGTCCATGGGTGAAATTGCCAGACAGGCTAGAAAACTTTAGGTGGAGAAAGCAACAACCATAGCCACAACACCCCCTGAGGAAGGCTCCAACTTCCATCTGGCATATAGAACGGATTGTGATGCTTGCAGGTCTGCCTGTTTTTCTCTGTATGCATTTACAGCATATAAAGCAGTACTGATGAAACTGATCGGATGTTGCATTCATTTCATACCTGATTTTTACTGATTACTGGCTGTGGGTGAACTTAATCAGTGACATACGCCGCTTCAATTTAATGCGTCAGTACGCTTTGACCCAAGCTCACTTCATCTTTCTGGGCTTCTGATTTTTTTCTCTCACTCTGTCACAATTTTTTTTATTGATTGCTTAAGAACAAGTGTAAAGGGCTCAAGCATGCTGGATCAGTATGCACTTTTTGGGCCTATTCCCTAGTATAGCACAATATAGTTAGCTGTGGTAAGGTTGGTGAAAAGAACCCCTCTTTACTGTCACTGTACCCCTTCAACTTCCCCTGACCCCTATACCTTGCACTCAGAGTTTGTCCTTCTGTATTTAAGTCTTTTTATTCCCAATGGAAGCTATTCCAGGCATGTATCATGCAAGCAATAGAGGGATATTTTTATGGTAAGCCTGTAGGGGGTGGAGCATAAGGAGGTAGAGGATTGCAACAGTGAAAAGGGCAGGGATGTATAATTTAGGGACCTGTAATGCTGCAGGATGGGAAAGAAGTTTTCACAGTAAGACTATAGGAAACACAGACAGAGACTGGAGAAAATGAAAAAAGTGTAAGGAGGTAAAACTACACACTGCAATACACCTTATTTGTTTTCAACTTACAGGGGTGTGCCAAATGGAGAGCAGTTGTCAATGGTAAAACAGGCGACATTGCATCACCCCTCACCCCCCCTGCTCAGCTTGTCCCTTGCCAGCATAGGAACCATGTCTGACCCAACAACTGTGTGTCTGCCATATGGAATGTGGACCAGGGTCAGTGGCTGAGGCCTCACGGCCTCCAAGGGACTATTCTGAGAGCAGAAGCTCATCGCTGTTCTAACCCTATACTGGCGTCTTGTGACTGTGGTTATAAATGGCCCTATGCGCTCACTGATTCTCAAACACAATCACTCTCTCTCACATATACACACACTCACAGACATCACCGGGGAGCAGCATAGTGGAAACTAGTCAATATGAAGCCACAAAAGAAGAATGATAATTTTGAAAATAAATAATATGATTATAAGGTGTTCTTGTAATCGAGCTCAGTCAGCATATGTGGTGCACAAGTGATGACAAGATAGTTTCACATTACACACCCACACCACAAAGGCGAGCACATAAACATGTTGTCACAGATCTTTTAAAAAAAATAGTGCTCACACATGTTGTGCAGTTGCAATGTGCAAATCATCTTTGTGTCCATCTACAGTTCCAAGTTCCTGCCCACAGACCATGTGCTGTAATCACTGTGTATTTAGCTTTATCTTTAGAGAGCTGGCATGTATGAGTCCTCTTTACGACACTGTAAACTTTAACTGCCTAGGTCTTAGTGTTTTAACTCCAGTCCAGCCACCCAAGGGAACCAGAGAGCTTATGGGACTGAATGGGAGAAAGCCACTATTGTCCATTTTAGCAGGAGCAGTAACATCATGACAGCACAAAGCCTGCCGTCCTTAAACTCCCCTGTAGACATCAAGGTGCAGTGACTTTAATGGCATCCAGAGCAGCATTATAGGAATCATTACTATAGTAAACAGTCCTGATGATGCCACCCAACCTATGGCACATGCATGTCACACATGCACATCATTTCTTGATTCAGTTCAGTTAGCTTAGTTTGCATACGGAACGTATGAATAAACTAAGGTCCATCCCTTTAAATGGACAGCCTCCTTCCTCTTCTGCTTCAGTTGACATTTATCTCCACGACTGCATGTGATGGTAGAGGCTTCTTGCTGTTAAATCATCTATTTCACGAGTAGCTGGCGCTGTGAGGGGAGAAAAAAAAAGAAGAAAAACTTAAGGAAGCTATTAGAGGCTGCCTGCATTAATGTAGTCACCCATTAAAACTCCCCATCAAACTGAGAAAAAAGTGGACTCATGCACTCTACACTTTCGAACACAAAACACTAATAGATAACTATTCATTCATATACAAAAACATGCTATTAAGGGCACAGATGTGTACATAAATGTGTATGTATATTATAAACATGTGATATTAAAGGTGTCCTTGCATCCTGAGCTACACTTCAAAAAAGGTATTATGCAACATAGTTATTACGCGCTTATTTTTCTAGTTATTCATAGATGCAAGAGCATTAACAAAACTAAGAACAATAATAGAGTACATAACCACAGAAGTTGCACAACACATACTCTCACAGACACCTGTTCTGATGATCAGATTGCCATAGCCCTAAGATAGTTGGTCATCCTGGGTGCTCGTTCACGTGAGCTCTCGGGGGGCTGAGACAGTGCTGCCTTCTGGTGCAACACAAACAGGACTTTTATAGGCATGTTTACGAGCAGGTTGTCGTAGTCCCCCGTTTTAGGACAGGCTGGACTGAGCTAGTCTGTCTCGAGCTGGGCTGCGGAGGAAGGCAAGGATTGACGGCAGGCGGGCCAGCACAGCCCTGTCTGGGCGTCTGGGTCATATACCACGGCCTCTGCTCTCTCTGGTTTCAGCTCAGGTTGCTGTTTCATGTGGGCTCTCCTACAGGGGGACACTAACTGTCAACATAGCTCCTCTGAGAATGGCATAGGTCAGTGCACACATGTGGTTGTAGGGTGTCTAGTTGGTGCTCACAATGGATCATGTGGAGAAAGCACCCCACTGTGAAAATGAACCCTATAAATAAGAGTTAAACATGCTGTGCCACAAAAATGTGAGCCCACTCAAACACGGTTATGTTCGGTCAACGCATTGATGTTACAATCGACTCAAGGTTTAGACTTCGGGACAGGATGAACTTTTGGCCAAGGTTTGGGTTTTCTATAAGCTTCTGTATTGTGAGTATTACCACAGCTGTGCTAAAGGCCAGATGAGGCTCTGACCCCATGGGCCAAGGAATCATTATGGGCTCATAAAGGGCCCTGCAAAAAGCCTCCATTCAATAAGCCTAGATCCACGTGGAGCCAATGCACCTGATTAATTAGTCAAGCAATCAATGAGCTGTGCCTTCTATCCACTGATTTCCTCCTGTATTTTGCCCAGGTACTGCAGCAATTACTACACATTTACAAATATTCACACATGCACCCACAGGCACATACACACAAATGCTGCATGCAGAAATACATTCAGACAAACTCACCAATAAGCACACAACCCATCACACACTTGCCTACAAAATGATAATGAGATACAAAAACAAAGAAAACACTTTGAATTGGGGATAAGAGGCGACGAAGGGAAAAAAAGCTGTGGGAATAAGTAAGGAAGTTCTCACCTTCAAAGCAGTGAGAGCAGACTGGCTGTCAGTCAGGAGAGGGAGGTGCCATATGAAGGATCAGTCATCCTTGACAGTGCTGTCATGGAGAGCCTTTAATTAACCAGGATTACTTCCTCACTTAATGAAGCATGCTCTTCTTCGTCTCGGCCCGAATACCACTCTCCCCTCTCCCTATTTTCCTTCCCTCAGGTTTTCTCCTCTATCTATCTCCCTCACTCATTCTCTGTAGCTCTTCCTCTTCTCTGCTCCTCTCTCCAGGTAGGCTGCTCAAATCACTTTTTATATTGGAGACTTCTCACATCCCATATCACAGACGCTCTGTCACTTCCACTAACTCAAGTGGGTCTGTGTTCATTCCACCCATCTACCTTCTTTCTTACTTAACGCGCACACAATTTCTGCTTAGCTGCAGCTTACACTTTGCCTGTTTTACTCAGTCAACACCATTGCTGAACCAGGCCTTCACACCACTAAAGCACAAATGCATTCAAATATTTTAAAATTATATGAACATAAATATTATGAACCTGATGCAGGACTGCAGAAGAAATTGGAATAGTTGGGTATGACAGTAAGTGGGGGGGGGGTGATAGAGAGGGCTAACTAATAAAATAGTGAGAAGATGAGCAGAGTATGAAGAGAGGAGGAGGAGTGAAGGTGAGGTACAGGCTTGAAGAAGCACGGAGAGCAATTTGCCGCCACAGCGCACACAATGTCCCCTCCATGCCTGTGGGCCATGTGAAGACTGCTCCTTCAATTACACTTCACACTGGTCAGGGAGAAAGAGACAGTGAGAGACAGACAAACAGAATTAAGATGAAGAGGGCGACTGAGACAAACAGAGGTACGCTAATCTGACTGCAGATACAGACACCATGTTAGAGATCACAAAAAAGGCAAAGTACCAAACATTAAGTTTTAATGGGTCCAAAGAGGAAACATTGTGCTTGGCTTGCTGGTTAGTTAGCATCAGCAACAGGAGCAAAAGCAGAAGATTCATACAAGAAAACCCAGCACTGATTTATTTTTGCACAAGTCTGGGTACTTGCAAGAAATAGATATAAAATAAATAATCATCCAAATCAATATAATTAAGGCTAAAATACATATTTATTGCATGGTTACAGCTGAGAAAAATCAGATTTTAACACTGATTTTTTTTTATTTCACAGTCTTGATGGCATAATTTGTATAATTGTTATTTTGTTTCCCATTCAAATGCATCATAAAATGTATTCTACACTAAAGAAAACATGGTAACCCATAGTTAAGTATCTTAAGTATCTTCCACATATGACAAAAAACATGAGGTGAGTAAAAAAAATAATAATACAGTCAACATTGAGCAGGACAACCAGCACAGAGTGATCTCCAGCAAGCCCATTTTCAGAAAGCCAGATGATGTGATAAAGGGACCACGGTGTAGTGGCTTACATGGCTAAAGGATATGATGCCAAATGGGTGGCTGACTCAGAGTGACAACTGGGCATGTACCAATACAGCCAGAGTCAAGACCGAGGCTTGTCCCCACTCTTAAATACGTCCCTTCCCAAACATGCCCACCAGGCACGGGCTGGCTATTGAAGAGGAGGAGGAGTAGAGTGGTAGAGGGCTAGAAGAATTGAGGGATGGAGTCCGATGTTTGGGAGTGTTGGGGTGGAGGCAGAGGGCTGAGGGGTGCCTGTATCAATCCGTCACAGGCTGACAGCTGACTCCTGTGCTCGCCATGGCCACGGGCAACTGACCAGAACCAGGCTAGAGCTGGCCAGCTGTTTGTGTGCATGCGAGTGTGTGTGTGTGTGTGTGTGTGTGTGTGTGTGTGTGTGTGTGTGTGTGTGTGTGTGTGTGTGTGTGTGTGTGTGTGTGTGTGTGTGTGTAGTGTGTGCATTTCAACCATGCAACATGCCGATACACACATATATACGTCTCATCTTCCACCCAACAGTAGCCATATCTTTCTCGCCATCTCTCTGCCTCTCTCACTCTTCCTGCCTCCCCAGCCTGTCCATGGCATCTTACAAGTCAATCAATCAGTTTCAGCGAGCTGGCATGAGAGCATTGCATTTATACAGAGCACAGCCTGCCTGTCATACTTGCTGAAGTATTTTTATTTAAACTGACCTTCAAACCAGTCCACTTTTCTCCCTCTGTAACGCCTCAGGTATGTGCAACAACATACAAGAGTCTTCGGAAAGAAAGGAATGGCAGAGAGCAACATCTGGTGTCTTTCAGTTCCACCCTCAGCTGCTTTTACCTGAGCCCATGGTATTTGAAACCATCGTCTGCAGTATGAGCTCAGAAATTAAAGCAATTGTTTTATCTGTATCCATTGGTAAGTGCATCAGCCCTTGTTGGCACACTAAGGTTTGCTTAAAAAAAAAAAGTTCTTTGTGATATTTTGACTATCCATTGCTGCTAAATTACATAATGACTCTATAATTATATATATATATATATATATATATATATATATATATATATATATATATATATATGTGTGTGTGTATGTATATGCAACTAGCAGCATAAACAATGACATTTTAATTAGTCCTAGCTGTTTTGTTGTCAGCTGCATTTCGTTGGAATTCTTCACCTTACTCCCACTTCCACTGAGATTCTTAAGCTCCGTATGTTTCACTGTTTGCTCGTGTTTATTCATATGTTTCTGTATTGCTATGCTCTTTGCTCTAATTACTCTTGCACACATGAGTGTGTGGAAAAACAGTTTTTCCTTTCCCTCTTCCCCTCAACTTCACCTCAAATTTGGGAAGGCCCTGTGTCCCTCAAGTCTGTTTTAATCCCCCTCAACCCCAACCCACAATTTAACAACCCCTCACCCCAAACATCCCTACCCCCACCCTATCATCCCCCCACCCCAGCTTCTGACAGTACCTCAGTGGGAGAGAGCGGCCCTGATGGATGCTACAGATGGGCCTTTCCCTTGGAGCTTCCAGCCTCGGCAGGGTCAGAAGCTAGGCCTCCACATGAAGTGCATGTTGTAACAGGAAACAAAAGGAGGGCCGCTGTCCGTGCCAGCAGGCCCTGCACACCATTTAGCCACCTCACCCACCCCAACAATGTAGGGGAAGCTGAGGAGGTTGCAGGGGAGGGTGAAAGACAGAGAGCGAGGGATGCTTAGAGAGATGGTTGAAAAGTTAGTGGGGGTGATAGGTCTCAGAGAAGAAGGAGTTGTACAATGAAAAGAAAACAATTGATGATGAGAAGGAATGTTTTCAGAAGGATAACTTTGTTGTCTCTCACATTGCATTGTCTTTTGCTCTTGGCATTTTTTTTGCTTTGCACCTTAGCCACTGTGACAGACATGTAGACAGATACACAGACAGTACATAAATTGACCTCCAACCCTCTCTCTGTCTCCCACTGAATGAGTGTTATATGGGTGCTTGTGTGTGTGTGTGTGTGTGTGTGTGTGTGTGTGTGTGTGTGTGTGTGTGTGTGTGTGTATTAAGTTGAGCTAAGTTGATCCTAGTTAGATTCCAGCCTGTTGGAGCTGAGAGTTGCACCAGGCAGCATAGGCAGCCTCTGGCTATCCACTAAATTAAAGGCCTAATGTACAATCCTTCGTGCGGGCTGACAAACTAATGAAATGGAGAGGAAGGGGCCTCCGGGAGGATTGGCCAGCAGATGAAGACACTTCCAATGAGGGATTCAACCCAGGAGCAACATCCCCCCTTGTCTTTTTCATCTACATCTCTCTACTCCTTCTCTCACTTTCTTGCTCATTCTCCCAGTTATTCTCCTGCTGTCTCTCACTTTCTTTTGCTCTGCACAAGACCTAGAATGTCAACAGCACATCTAAGTGCGTGGGAAAGGTGCAATACAGTTGAATAGTATGCACTAGCTATAGCTACGTGTGTGTGTGTGTGTGTGTGTTTTGCACTGGATTTTTGATGTGAATGTACGCTTATGTTAGAGATGGGGAGCTAATGCAGGGTTTTTGGTAATGGTCTGATTGTTGCCATCAAACGTGGTTGTCCCCCACAGAGGACTAAAGAGACTTAACCCACTAACCCCGGAAGAGGTGCTTTGTCTATAAATAACTCCCACCAATTAAAGCTGTTTTTCTGAGTCCTCCCCATTGAGCCCGGCACCTCTGAGTCTCTGACGACTCGCCTCTGGAGCAGTTTAGCACAGGAGCCACCTGTTAATTAGACTTGCAATCATTCACCTGCTCCTGTCTTGATGCTTGGCCACTAACACACACACACACAATCACACACACACACACACACACACACACATGCACCTAAAGTATAAATGCAAAATAGCAATTTTTTTTATTATTATATTACAATATCTTAAGCAGAGGATTAGCCCTTAGGTGACAACTCTGTAATTTAGCTATTTGCCTTCTTGTTTGACATGGGTGTTTTATCAAAACTGTCAAAAACATGATAAATGAAGACATTTAACATTTAAAGAGCAATACATCATAACTATTCTGTGCTTTTGGTAAATGAAAATACTCAAGGGGCAAGAAAAAGTTACAGCTACAGAGAGTAATAGGCTGAATTGATTGCTACTGCTATTAATAAGATGTCCTGGAAATCTGTCATTGTTTTGGGTGTCTCCCTCCCACCTTCCAGAAGCTATCTATTAACATTGTGATTGCAGCCTGTGTTGTACCATGGCAGTGAGTTAAACATACCCTCCCTGACATCCAGCTTTTAGCTCACTAGCTGGTTCAGGGAATGCTTTTCACTGATTCGTTAATGCAAACAACAAATTATCCAGTCAGCAGGCGTGTTTGTGCAATGACTACATCTACTGAAATGAATCTAACAGTAAATACTATCTGCTAATACTGTCTATTAGCAGACAAAAAAAAGGAGTGCTAAAATGTTTCTTCTTCATCTCTCTCTTTGTGTATTCATCATTGTCACGGGTGTGAAATTGGTCAGTCAGAAATGTGATGAATTCTGTCTAGCCTGTAAGTGGTTGAGCCTAGGGTTGATCAAAGGTTAACAACGCTTCACCCCTAAGACAGGTCCCATTAGCAGTTATATTGGGTTAATGCCAGAGTGTGTGCATTGCCTTACAAATGTGTGTGTTGGTGTGTGAAACATTCCAAGATGAAGCTGCGTCCACACAGGGAGCGATTTGATTGCCGCGCATCACGCTGAAGCTGAAGGTCGGTCACTAGTAGATATTCCAGACTCTGGTTGCCTAGGTAACCACGTAATGTAGTCACTACCCTGTCATATGTCAGTTGCCGGTGTAAGACACTCTCACTGGTTCCTACTTCAATCGCTCACACTGAAGTTGAGAAAAGTTTATCTCGGGGTCTGCCCACTTCACCTCGCCAGTGGTTTCTTTCACTAAAAGTCACTGAAGTCGCCAAATTTCATTGACTTTCTGTGGTCTCTGGTCAGCATTTCTCTGTGGGTACAGCCTTAGAGGAAAATTTAATGTTTAGTCAATGAAAAAAATGACTGAGAACATATTTTATAATTGTCTCTGCAGTATTTAGCGAAACAGGTTATAAACATCAAATAATTTGATTTCGCCCTAGTTTGAAATCAATATTGAACACATTACACATTTAATTATTAAAACGGGAATAAAAAATGTAATCTTCTGCTACATGTGAACATGGTCATTATTAAGAATATTTTAATAATGTAATGTTAGTGTTAGCTTGTACTTAGGAATGATGCTACAGTAGCTGTGGAATGCAACTGTCATAGTCAAGAAGAAACTCAGTCATATGCATTAACTGGCCACTTTATTAGGTATGCATTACTAGTACCAGGTTGGACCCTTTTGTCTTTGGAAGTGTCGTAATTCTTTTGGCAAAGATTCACAAGGTGCTGGAAATACTCCTCAGGGATATTTGGTTCATACTGACATGATAGCATCACACAGCTGCTGCACATCCATGATTCATATCTCTCTCATTTCACCACATCACTACAGTTCTCTTGGATTGAGATCTGGTGACTGTGGAGGCCATTTGAGTACAATGAACAAAGTGTTATGTTCAAGAATGAGAGATGAGTTTAGCTTTGTGACACGGTGCAATATCCTGCTGAAAGCAGCCATCAGAAGATGGGTACACTGTGGTCATAAAGGGATGGACATGGTCAGCAACAATACTCAGGTAGGCTGTAGTGTTTAAATGAGTGGAGCTCTACGAGCCAGTTGGATAATGGGCCCAAAGTGTGCCACCAACAGCAGGCTGTGACATTTAAATGCTCAGTTGATACCAAGGGCCCCAAAGTCTGCCAGGAAAATATTTGTCACACCATTACACCACCAGCAGGGTTATTAATGCCAAATTCTGACCCTACCATCCCTACGTTGCAGCAGAAACCAAGACACATCAGATGAGACAACAGTTTTCCAGTCTTCTATAGTTCAATTTTGGTGACCCCTGTGCAAATTGTAACCTCAGTTTCATGTTCTGAGGTGAAATGAGTGGACCTGGTCTTCTTCGGCCCATCTGTTCCAAGGTTCAGTATGTTGTGCTTTTTAGATATGTTTTCTTTGGTTGTAATGAGCAGTTATTTGAATTATTGTTGCCTTCCTGTCAGCTCCAAGCAGTCTGGCCATTTTCCTCTGACATCAGCAAGGCATTTTAGTCCAGAGAACTGCCACTCACTGGATATTTCCTCTTTTTGGATTATTCTCTGTAAACCCTAGAGATGATTCTGTGAGACAATCCGACTAGATCAGCAGTTTCTGAAATACTCAGACCAGTCCATCTGACACCAACAGCCATGTGACATTCAAAGTCACTTAAATCGCCTTTCTTCCCCATTCTGACGCTCAGTTTGAACTTTAGCAGGTCTCGATCATGTTGACCACTCTCCCATCCATTAGAATGGGAGAGTGGTCAACACTCTCATTCATTAGAATGGGAGAGTGTCCAAACATTTGACTGGTACTTTATATATTTACATTTTATCTTGTGACAGGTATAGCCTACAAAACCAATTTATTTTGAGGTATTTTGTGGTTGGATTATTTGAAACTGTACAGGCAGGACAGAAAATGTCCTACAACTGAGGAATGTCAAGTATATTTTTCACTGTGCACGAAATCATTGTATGACTATTCCAGAAGTGATTCTGTCTAAAGCGGAATTCATGGTGCAATGTTTAAGTCTGTTTGTATAGACCATTGGCTACACAGAGTATAGGATTTTGGCTATGAAACCAGCGTACATGTGCTTGCTTGCCCCCCACACCCAAAAAAACAAAAAACAAACAAACAAACAAAAAAAACAACAGTGAATAGCCCACTGGTGATCCTGCCATGAGTAGGTAGAATGCTGATTGGTTGAAAGTTCAGTAAAACAGGAAAAGGAGCAACCGCAAGGAAACCACATAAAGGAAGAAGCAAAAGAAAGTAATCTCACATGAGCATGCATGGGAAACACAGACGGTGACTGCAGTGGACAATTTCATTGTTCTTTGTTCTCCATGCAGGCGCTACGCCAATAAAGGACCAATGACAGTAGAAACAGAAGCAAAAGTAGCTCACAACACCATTGTTCCAGACACTGGCAGTGTTGGGGTTGATACTCAAAAAAGTAATATATTACCCATTACTTTTACTTTAATTCATCATGTTAGTACTTGATACATTACTTTCGCACTACTCATGGCCTGACATATACTGTCATCAGTCACCAATTAGCAACATAAACCTGAGGATGCAATGGCAAACACTGACACAAATCCCTATCCTAATGAGGACATACATACAATCTTTCTTTTTGAGTTTAAGCATGAAAACAATACAAAGTTGAAAACCATCCCAAAGAGACACAAAACAGTGATTCTACTTTAGAAACCTGTACAGATAGAAATGGAGGCTACAATGCTACAAGCCTACTGCTCATCACCACCTTTGTCACCCGTTAAAGGTTAAAAGTAATCAGCTCTGGCTGCTGCGCTGGGGTCAGCATACATTCACTCTGGGTTCTTTGCTAGCTTTGTGTTAGCATGCGTCTCTGTGCAGATGATTGCAAAGAGCCAATGTTGTGTAATGCAGTTGTTTCTGTCCTGGAAGCAGTTTGCATTTTACCACTGCACTCTTATTCTTGTACAATAAAAATAAAAGTAATGTCCATATCTCCACTCCTTAAAAGTTGTAGACTGCTCCACCAATTTCCTCATTAACAACATAATTATAACCTTAGAGGCATGGTTGGTCAGGTTAGTCATGTGTACCGAAAAAAGTAACATGATTACAGTTACAAATTACTTTATAGTGTGTTACACTCAACACTGGACACTGCCCCCTGGTGACAGCACACATCTACATCATATAGACTATAGTCTGCAAAGTTCTGTGTAGGACCAGCACACAACCATGCCGGTTCCTTCAGCATGAAGAAAGGCTTGTGTGTCGTTAACACCCACAGACAGGCCACAGCCGGAAACTGTCAGTCAAACCCTATCCATCTATTAGCGTCTACTAACCAGCCTGCAGTCAGAATCCTTGTGCTAAATGGCATTTTTACACATTAATGCATTTGATTACACTGAGGGATGGATGGACATGTTGTATCCTTCCAACATCATGCACCACACCCCTGAACATGCACCATGATAATAGCCCTGCCTTTGACATTTGAAGTAACATTATTATAGGGCTCATTTGGAGCACAGAAGCCCCAGGCATGAAGCTCTGTTCATCAGGTAGGCAAGGGCAGCTGGAAACTAGGGGGGGGGGGTCAGGTAGGGTGTTAGAGCCTCTGGGTTTTGACATTCACAGCACAACAGACAGCAGAGATGGATGCTGGGTAGCATTCCATCTATGCATGCATGACAGAGCCCCTCCCTTAACACGGCCACATTCAATCCCACAAATGACCTTTCAAGAAAACTGGGGTCAACTTCAGGCTTTTTTTTCCCCCTGTGCTTCTTTGGCTCCATCCTGGACATGCATTGAGAGTAGGAGCAGCAAGCAGGCTGTTTGGATTAGTGCCAAGCTGCACACTATTACCAGGAGATCTAAAAACTGGCAACAGGCTGGGTATTGCAGATCAGGATCAAGTTAATCACCTGACTGCAGCTCCCCATCCTTTCCCAGTCTTTAGCCTTTGGTCAGAGGTGTGAATACATACTATGCATTACTGTTGTGTATGGCTGAACAGGTTCTCAGAGTTCACGTGTGTGCAAAAGTCTGTCTTTGTGTGTGTTTCTTTGTGCAGGTGCTTGTAGTGTAAACTTGTTTTTGTTTGTATGTGTGTGTGCGTGTGCAGGTTAGATGGGACCCACAGGGTCAGGAGGAGATGCTGCAGGGCTCTGCTGACGGCTGCAGGAAACCAATCAACCTTGTCTGTGTATTCCACGACCCGTCGTTTTCTTAATGACCTGCCCTGACAGGCCTGCTGCAGCCCCAGCCAAACCTCCCCGCACCACTCAATGGATGACCAGCCCCCATCAGCAACATGCTAATGACCCAAGGAGAGGGCGAAGGGGGAGAAGGGAGGGATGGAGGGAAGAGAGCAAAAGAAGGCATAGAGATAGAGAAACAAAGATAAACAGAAAGATAATTAAAGGATGGGGTCACCAACAGAACAGATGTTTTCCTCTTTTATAAACGACTGAGACACAGCTGGAGGTCACAAAGTAGATGACACACACACACAAATAGATATCTATCTATCTGTCTATATATATATATATATATATATATATATATATATATATATATATATATATATATATATATATATATATATATATATATATATATATATATATATATATATATACATATATATATATATATATATATATATATATATAAATGAAAGGAACACTTTTTATTCAGAGTATAGCATCAGGTCAATTAAACATCTGGGATATTGATCTGGTCAGTTAAGTAGCAGAGGGGGTTGTTAATCAGTTTCAGCTGCTTTGGTGTTAATGAAATTAACAACAGGTGCATTAGAGCGACAACAATGAGACAGGAATTGTTTTACAGGTGGAGGCCACTGACATATTTCTCCCTCATCATCTTTTCTGACTGTTTTTCACTAGTTTTGCATTTGGCCAGGGTCACTACTGGTAGCATGAGGTGATACCTGGACCCAACAGAGGTTGCACAGGTAGTTCAACTACTCCAGGATGGCACATCAATGCATGCCATTGCCAGAAGGTTTGCTGTGTTTCTCAGCATGGTCTCAACAGCATGGAGGAGATTCCAGGAGACAGGCAGTTACTCTTGGAGAGCTGGACAGGGCCATTCAGGTTCTTACCCCATCAGCAGGACTGGTATCTGGAACGAGCACTGCTAGAGCCCTACAAAATTCAACTGTTCTGGGAAGGCTCTGCTCTAATTTATCACCAAGCTGTTCTGTTGGGTTGAGGTCAGGCCTCTGTGCAGCCCAGTCAAGTTCTTCCACACCAAACTCACTCATCCATGTCTTTACGGACCTTGCTTTGTGCACTCTCACACAGTCCTGTTGGAACAGGAAGGGGCCATCCCCAAACTGCCAGACGGAGAATCCCAATTTGTCACTCCAGAGAACACGTCTCCACTGCTCTAGAGTGCAGTGGCAGCGTGCTTTACACCATCCCATCCGATGCTTTGCATGGTGATGTAAGGCTTGGATCCAAATGCTCGGCCATGGAAACCCATTCCATGAAGCTCTCTACACACTGTTCTTGAGCTAATCTGAAGCCCACATGAAGTTTGGAGGTCTGTAGTGACTGACTGCAGAAAGTTGGTGACCTCTGTTTACTATGCACCTCAACATCCACTCACCCTGCTCTTTGATTTTGCATGGACTACCACTTCATGGCTGAGTTGCTGTCATTTCTAATCACTTCCACTTTGTTATAATACTACCAAGAGTTGACTGTGGAATATTTAGTAGTGAGGAAATTTCATGACTGGAGTTGTTGCACAAGTGCCATCCTATCAGGATACCATGCTGGAATTCACAAAGCTCCTGAGAGTGACCCATTCTTTCACAAATGTTAGTAGAAGCAGTCTGCATGCTTAGGTGCTTGGTCTTATACACCACACATTTACAACACAGCACACTGGAAGACATGCTACAAATACTTATTCTATTCCAATCATGCCAGAAACAAGAAGCTAAAATTTTATATTTATGAGTTTCAGGTTTTGTTTTGCATATAATTTCAGTAAGGTTAGTATACTTCTATTCATAGTTTAAAAAAAAAAAAAAAAGCAAGGTAGGTGTTCCTAACACAACATCTCACTATGAGGGAAACAAGGTCACAGATCTTAATTACATTGATGTAGCGGTGCTGTCATTTACAACTATAGTCACTGCTTTATATGTTTAAGGGCATTTATATATTTTAATTCATGTCTTTCTTAAAGCTGCCTCGATGACCCATTAGCATCAAAACAGGAAGCAATTTTAGTTAACTATCTTCTCTCCATCTTTAATCACTCTGATCATCACATCTACTGTTAGCAAAGGCAGAATATATCACGTAGGTGAACCTTGTTACGCTCCTGCTGTAAATGCAACTATAGCAAAGCCCAGAGTATTCACTGACATTATGCATGAACATCAAGGCCTTCGCCATAATGTCACCACATCTCACATTTTTCAAACATGTTATATTTAGCCTCATGGCACAACTGCCTTAAATGCTATCTTTGCTCTATGTATTTTAAGTTGAATTTCTGAGACAATTAACTTATTGCCAAGGTATGTTGAGTGCATCATCTCTTGGACTGAGTTGTTCGTCAGGCCAGAGTTTTAATGCCAAGTCAGAAAGTCTAGCAATA
>JAMQGT020003341.1:0-10228 GCA_024447675.2 Pterophyllum scalare
GTATTGCTTACTGATGACCTTCAGCCACGCTTCTTCAACTTTTGGGTCTCCACCGTTTTGCACAAAATTTAGGTTTTTTTTCTTCATGTTTGACACAAAGCTACAATCTCTTTCTCACACACACACACACACACACACACACACACATCATCATGGAACATGGGTCATGTGGTGGTCACTGCCAGATTGCTCTGTCAGCTGAATCTTTATTCTCAAAGGATAGATGCTGTGTGTGAGAGCAAGCAAGACAAGAAAGGACACGGGGGGACTGACACACGAAAATAAAAGTAGGTAAACCGACCACAGCTTATACAGCTACTGTGACCCACACAGCATCGATGACCACACTAAGGCTACTTTAATCAACATCACTTTTTTATGTGCATACCAAAAGACTCACAGATCTCTTACTTCCACCCATTTCCCACATTGCTTGTGATGGCTCCTTTAGTTCAGTTACTATTGATCTTGCAGAACCTGCCTCCTAAATGGGACCTGTCATGCTAATATCCAGATCAATTTTTCTGCTCTTGAACTCTAATAGATTAGCATTGCATGATTTACAGTTTCAAATAATACTTAATAATGCTTATTTACCTTATACTGCATCTCGGTGCAGCCCCTCAGTTCACCCACTGTTTGAAACGTTTCATGCTTCTCACTGCCTGCCCCTTGAGAACAGAAGGCCTGAGCAGTAAGTGTGTAGGGCAGCTGGACTTGGCTGAGATGACCACTCTGCAAATGCATGGAACAACAATGAAGAGCCACCTCGACAGGACTCAGCTGTATATCTGCACCTAAAGGATGAAGGACACTCTTTCAGTTCAGTTGAATTCCATTTTATTTATATAGTGCCAAATTACAATAATCAGTCTCCTCAAGGCACTTTCTATTGTAAGGTAAAGACCATAGTTAAAGACCATGCAATCATTTATTTCTTTTGAGGATGCCAGTGCTCACATTTTGGAATGAGAAGGCTTGAAAGGGGAGTAAAAGAAGCATCTATGTCCACTGTGAACACCCACCGCTGAACAGAGGTTGTGGCTTACGACACCAGCTGGCAGACACCTACAATGCGCTCCTCCTTTTCCAGACACCTCAACCCCCACTCACGCCTTACTTCCGGTGACATGTCTAGGTCATATGACAGGATGGGGCAAAGTCTCAGTGGTTTCCCTGGAACCCCCTGGTGGTAAGGGCCCACGCCTTTATTCACACCTCGGCTCAAGTGATAATGCACCTGATCAATAATGGATCAGTGACCACCTCCAAAGCAGACAACCCCCACTATGGTTTAAATACCTGGGGCTCACCACCTTTTGCTTTTAGAACCGAAAAGGCCTCTTAGATGCGAGGCGAAACATCTTCAAAGAACTGAAACAAGTCCAGTCGCCTTTTTCAAGCTCTCAAGACGTCCTTTACAGTTGGTGGTTACTAGTTGGCCACCAACCAGTGTGTAACTGGGACCTTAATGATGCATCTATCCAACTGATAGACCCAAAGACTGGTATTTCATCAATACAGCTTTGTATCATGTTATTGAGGAAAGCATGAAAGCATTCAGCAAAGATATTGTACATATTATTAGGACTTTCAGGAACATAGCAGTAACGTGGCTGCTTTATTCTGCCAAGCTGGCCACCAGAAAGCCTTTTCTAATTTAAGAATACTGCTTTAAGCCAAACACTCCTGGCTATTAATCAGGCTGACTTCACAGACCAGCCAGCAAACACACACACACACACACACACACACACACACTATCCTCAGTCTCTAAATGGTGGTGGTGTATCACACTCACATTTTTTTCTCTCTCACCTGAATCAAAAGTCTGTTCTGATCTGCAGTCAGTCCAGACTTTCTACTCCCTCATCAACACCAGGTTGTGTAATTTTAACGCAGGTTAAAAAAAAAAAAATCCTGTCTGATTGGTCTCTGAAACGATTAGATTTGGCCTGAAAAAACTAAAAGTCATATTTCCTTCAGATGCCACATCTTCAGTTCCTAAGAAATTGGAAACAAACCCTGATAAAATATCACATCTTTTTTTTGTTTTTGTTTGTTTGACTGTGCAGATAAGGTTTGAGTCTGCTTTTCATCCTTGTACCTGTTCAATATTTGTGAGAATGATTGCACTGCAGCATGTCTGACAGCAAAACAGCTCTCTCTGGTATCTTGAAGGAGAATCTGGTTAGACTAGACAGACTGTCAGATGTACTGTACTGGAAAATGCATCTCCTCTGGAAACATGACACTTTGGTCCTGATTCTCTCAGCTTTGTTTTTCCATTCTTTTCAGGGGGTGGTGGGGGGGTGGGTGGGGGGTGGCTGTGTCACTTTATGAAAATGAGCAAAATTAAGCATTCACAGTAGTTTTCATGACATATCATGAGTTGGTTCCATGATTAAAGCTGAAGTGGTTTGTGAACATTTTAAATATGTGACTCCATTATGTAGCATAATGGAAATTGACATAAAACTTGTGAATCCAAAAGATTAATCTCACATTCAGGAGCAGACCGCCTGTTTCTTAGTGGTACTTCTTAAGCTGTATCTCAAACGTCTTCAGAGAAATCCAAATCTCTAGGGTTGCTGTCCACTGCACTAGCTGCAGGCTCATATTTGGTTGTGTGTGGTGGATGTGAATTCTGCTCCAACCATCCTGCTGACAGTTCTACTGCACTAGCTTTCTGGGGCATGATGCGCTCCATTCTGGATGCTTTCCAAGCGTTTTTGTAGAAGAGAGTGGGGGGGCCCAGCCTCCTGCAGTATTTTATGCCTTCAGACAGGTGCAAGGGATGATACAGAGGAAACTGAAGACTACAAGAAAAATTTCACTGGTGAACACTAGAGTCCAGTGACCTGGACTGCTCTGCTATGACTCAGTCCCTAAGCTATACCTTTCCTTTCCTTTCCTTTCCTTTCCTTTCCTCACAGTTTTATTCTAAAATCCGTCTTTGCCTTTCAAAGACAAAAAAGCAGTGTCTCCTCAAACTGGAGTGTTTCCAGTTGTCACGCTGAGCTGCTTCCCTCACCACACCTTTGCCCTGCTGTCAGACCTCAGGAAGTGAGTGATCTTTTGACACCACAATATGGCAAGAAATGATGACATCATGCTCAAGTACAAACCTCGCATGTGCAACAATGGGGGTCTTACATTACCTGAAAATGGATAAGGTATGTGGAAGTTAAAGATAACCAGGCAAAAAAAAAAAAAGAAAGAAAGAAGAAGAAGAAGCAGGAAAAAGAAACAAGAATAAATAAGGAATGTATTACCTTGGTTCAGAATAAATATATTTACATGAGAAGACATCCATTCAAACAACAGAAAGCTGAACCAGCTTTCTTTGACAAGAAAGAAGAGATCAAGTCAAACACCCTCCTTCCAGCAAAAAGACGTTAGCAGCAGCGCAGACCAGACACTGCCAAATGGCTTTCTGGCACTCACTGTGCCTTCTCACCCAGCTTTTGTAATCATGCCCCTTATTAACTGAAAAAACAGCTCTGCTCAGTCACCTGCTGCATCTTCTCTTCTCTTCTCTTCTCTTCTCTTCTCTTCTCTTCTCTTCTCTTCTCTTCTCTTCTCTTCTCTTCTCTTCTCTTCTCTTCTCTTCTCTTCTCTTCTCTTCTCTTCATTATGTTGCTCTTCCTTTGATTTTTCATTTTCATACAGAAAAGCAACAACATGTTGTTTATATTTGTGAATACGAGAGTAAAATCAAAGGATGGATTGGAAGAACGCTCCTGATTGACTAAACAAGACTTCAGTAATCGGAGCCATTAACTGCAGGGCTGACTTGGATTTCTTTGAGGCGGAAAGTGTAAATTTTATTTGTCTTTTGTGTTAAATTTTATTTAAACTTTAGAATTTTAACAGAAATGAACTCGAGCTTCAATATTTAGATACATTTTTTTTTTTTTTTTTAGCTTTTATTACACTCACCTAATGCTGCAGTGGGCCTGGGATTGTGAGGTCTGTAAAAGCCTATAAAGTCTGCTTGGTGGTTACCTGTTTTGACAGTGTTTGTTTGGGTTTTTTTTAGTTCGTAGAGAGAACAGTGCTGTATGAAACTCTTATCCCATCAGTCAACCAGTCATTCAGCATTTCAGTCAGTCACACTCAGTGTCTGCTCACTGCGTGAAGCTGTGATGCCTTTACGCATTGCAGCAGTACACACCTCCCTATGTCTGGGGCTTCAGAGGTTGATGGACACACACACACATACACACACACACACACACACACACACAAATTACATGCAATCCCTCAACTTCCCTCCCCTCCTTCTTTCCCTCACTTCCTCTCCTCCTTTCATTCTTTCAGCATCTCTGAGGACCTCAGAGTGCGGCAGGGATGATGGACAGCAGACTAATATCCAAAGAAAATCACCCCTCCCCTCTGACTTCACAGAATAGCCGGAGAGAGGCCAGTATGCCCTTCAGAAAAAGAAAAAAAAAAAAAATATATATATATATATATATATATATATATATATATATGACCTACCACAGTAGAGAGGAAATGCCGGCAATGATACAGCACCAAGAAAAAGGGGTGTGCTGAAAATCATCAATATTGTAATCTGTTCTTTAAAATATGAATACTGAACATCTGCTTTGGAGACATAGATAAATTTGGCATTCCATTGTCATACAGTTATCACCCTATGAACGTAGCGATTCGATGCGGACTTTAAGTAAGATGTGTAGTGTTACTTAGAGTCCCCAGTGAGTCATTTTATTTAATATTTTTAGACAACAATAAGAATTGATCTTTAACATTGTGGAGATCATTAAAGGTACCTTTGACAACACACAGGAGGTGATGCATGAATCCTCTGTGCTATTTTAGGATAGTAACTGTGTAAAAAGCTGCTTGAGTCTGCAAGGGGACAGGAATGAGAGCAGGGGTATCGTAAAGGTTTATCAAGGAAGTACCATCTATTATAGATATATGGATGAATGCAAATAACAGAATTATTTTATTCTCTCAACCATTTCCTCTGCAATAAAAGTCAGTTCATAAATGGACTACATTTAATGAATGTACTTGTTTGTTTGTTTGTTTTATTGTTTTTTAATGGTCATCACGTGATCCCAGCTGCAGTTTTCTGCAATTAAATTACCAACTAGCTTTTTCTTTTTTTTCTTTTTGTTGGATAAACCTTCCCTCAATAAATGGCATAGCAGCACTTTCTGTTTCTTTTTGTGCCACAATCCTCCTTATATTCAACAGTAGCAGTGCCATAAGGCAGAAATTTAGCACCCACTGTGTTGAATTTTGCAATCAGCTTCTATATCTCCTTGGGCACTAGCTTGAGTAGACCAGGTCAAGGTACACAATTCTATACATATGAACTCATGGGTTAAAAAACAAACTCTGTGTTTATACACCACTCTGCATTTAATCATTAGTTATTATTCATCTCTGACTCTCTTCCACGGTCCTGTCTCCTTCCCCTTTACCCCCAACTGGTTGCAGTAGATGGCTGCCCTTCCCTGGGCCTGGTTAAGGTTAGGGATTAAAAGACCACACAATCTGAAGTCCATCATTCTACAGTAGATTATTCACAAGTGGAAAACATTCAAGACAGCTGACAGTCTTCCCAGGAGTGGACATCCCAGCAAATTCACCTTAAGGTCACTCAATGCAATGTTCAGAGAAATTGCAAAAAACCATAGAGTTACATCTCAGACTCTAAAGGCCTCGGTTAGTGTATTAAATGCTAAAGTTCATGACAGTACGATTAGAAAAAGACTGAACAAGTATGGTTTATTTGGAAGGGTTGCCAGGCGCAAACACCTCATACCAACTGGTGCTTAAGGGGTGTTTGAGCTTGTTTTACAGCCACAGTACCTAGGCACTTTGCAGTCATTGATTTGACCATGAGCTCCTCTGTATTCTAGAGTCCAATTTGAGGCCATCTTTCCAACAGCTGAAGCATGGCCAAAACTGGGTCAAGTAACAGGACAATGATCCCAAGCACACCAGCAAATCTACAACATAATAGGGTTGCAGTGGCCTTGTCAAAAACCTCGACCTGATTTGAAATGCTGTGGTGGGCGGTGCATAAACGAATGCCTGCAAACCTCAATGAATTGAATCAACATTGTGAAGAAAGTGGGCCAAAATTCCTTTACAATGACACGAGAGACTGATGCAGTCATTCGGAAAATGACTACTTCAAGTTATTGCTGCTAAAGCTAGCTCTACAAGCTACTGAATCATGAGGTGTACTTAGTTTTTCACAGGATTGCATAGAGCATAAGCCCTCATCCAAGTAAAAAGAAACACACTAGTGATGGAGGACAATCGCAGGACGAGCTCTGTGAGCATGCGTGCTGCTGTTGTTAGCAAATGTTTTTAGGTTATAAACTGCGTGATGGATGCGTGTGCCCGAGCGCGCTGACTGGACACAGCTTCCCATGTCTTGATTAATTGATGGGAGATTCAACAGTACAAGCTCCCTTTGGTGCATATTGTTCTCGCTGCCTGTCTGTCTCACCATGTGTGCAAAATGTGTCAATGTTACAATGGGAGAGAAAAAAAAAAGCGGGGACATTTTAAGGACTTACAAGGGCAGAAAAAAATCTTATTTAAGAACCGGAGGTTTGGAAGGCCTATAGCATCTGAAACAAGGTTAATTTCAGGTGATAAATATATTCTTTGCCCTTTTATGTGGCTCATATCCTTGGGTGTGTACAAGACAAGGACCTGAATGCACATAGGCCAGAACAATTAAGAGTTTCTAACTGTAAAAATATACAAAGGCTTACAGACGGAGAAGTCTAAATAGTAGTACAGCTTGACACAAAGGCACAGACAGACAAATGGATTCAGGAGGCTGTAAAACTGTGGCACAGGGCAATACAAGCAAGCTGACAAGGAGAAAGGGCAATTGCAGTGGTGCAGTGATAGGCAACTGGGGAACAGGTGAATATGTGGATTTGAAGTGGTGGGAAAACTGATGGCAACTCTGGGGGGTGGAGAGTGGCAAACCGAGCCCAGAGCCTAAGAAATCTGAGAATTGACCTGATCCAGCTGCTGTGGCACCTCGATCAGCTTGCTGGATGAAAATGTGGATAGTTTTTGGCTTCAGAAGTATTGTTCACACAGACTGTAGTTGCTGTGACTCAGGATTGTCCACCATACGTTGGATGATTGATCTCAAGCTCATCCAGTCCATAGGTTAAAAGAGGGGACGATACTGAATCCTTAACTGAATCATCCATTAGTGCGTAGGTGTGCGTGATAAAAGCGCTGTGTATAGCGTATATAATAAAGCACTACATACAGTAAGCATGTGTAAATGTGACTTGCGAACGGTCAATAAACCTAGAATATAGAATATATAATAGTTTAGACTGTGAACAAAAGTCACGACACCTCCCCATTCAATTTCTAGCATTGCCACAACTTTCTGTAAAGACCCCAGCAATTCAATACGTTACTGTGACTGATAGGCTCAATAAAACAATGTAAATTCAACAATTTGATTTATGGTGAAGAAAGAGGAAAAATCTGGTTGTGACTTCAGTAGAGAGCTGTAACATAACATCGTGTGCTGCTGCAGCATCTCTTTTCTCCTGCCAAGAAAATATTTTTTAAGGGGATGTTGAGACGGCTGACATTACGCAACAGTACCTCCCAGGACCGACAGCCGAAGATTAAATAAAAATATTTCAAAACATCTTAAGGGCTTAGTTTTACCTGCCAGGTTGTTTCTAACTATCTCTATTCTAATAACTTTTAAGAGCCTCCATTATCACTTATGATTTTAATAAGTGGATTTAAGATAGAGTGAATGAGATGTCATGTGAGAGGAGTCATCTGCCTCGACACTTAGACTCTATGGAGCATTTTAACCTGTTTTAGCATACTGTTTTGGTTCAGCCTCACCACTATCATCAACCTCGTGGCCAGCTGCAGGGAGCTGTTTCCAGCAAATAAGTTCTATCAACCCCACCAAACCACAGACAGATGCAAACGCTTGCTGTGAACGTGGTGGAACATTTTAGGAGCTCAGCAGCTAGACATTTACCTCAGGAGTAGCAAGACAACAGATGGAGTTAACAGAGCTAACTAGATTGAACACTGGAATTACACCTGCCAGCTGGCCAATGACACAGCTCCAAAGGGATGATGTTGCTCGGTTTCTAACACAATTACCACAACTTTTTACAATATGATATGTAAACTGTATATAAAAGATGGACATTTACTGATGGCTTTAGCTTTATGGCCCTTATTTGGAGTACATTGCAAGTAAACAGATACTAGAACTTATCTCACCAAAACAGAAGCACAGACTTCTTAAGGACCCTGCACAGCTGTGAGTTGGTCCTACACAGTGCCTAACAGAGCATTGTCTGCATGTTGCAGTTATGAAGTACGACAAGGAGGCAGTGTCAAAAAAATATGTGGAACAACTGATCATATTTGTATTTGAATCCCTGAAGGTTGCCATTTCAGTATCGCGTTAAGAACTTGTTCTACTAGACCAAGTGGATAAAACATATTATCCCGCTTCTTTTTACAGTACTACGTAAACCCATGTGGACATGGTGGTGCAGTGGTTAGCACCACTAGCTGCTGTTTCCTCCAGGAGCTCCAGCTTCCTCCAACAGTCCAAAGACATGCATGGTAGGTTAACTGATAACGCTAAATTGGCCGTGGATTACAGGCAGATAAAGACACAGACTAAAGAATGAGAAATGTGACTTGCAGTCTAAAGAGCTTTGAATGGTCAGAAGTGCTATATAAATGCCAGTCTGTGGACACTATGAAGTGTTTTTAATTAAATAAATCAATTTAGAGTCTTCTTCACACACTAAGGTTAAGTATGGAGTTCCACAGGGTTCTGTGCTAGGTCCAATTTTATTTACATTGTACATGCTTCCCTTAAGGCAGTATTATTAGAAAGCATTGCATCAATTTTCATTGTTATGCAGATGATACTCAGCTTTATCTATCCATGAAGCCAGATGATACACATCAATTAGTTAAACTGCAGGAATGTCTTAAAGACATAAAGGCCTGGATGACCTCTAATTTCCTGCTTCTAAATTCAGATAAAACTGAAGTTCTTGTGCTCGGCCCCACAAATCTTAGAAACATGGTGTCAAACCAGATACTTACTCTGGATGGCATTACCTTGGCCTCCAGTAACACTGTGAGAAATCTTGGAGTCATTTTTGACCAGGATATGTCCTTCAATGCAAATATTAAACAAATATGTAGGACTGCTTTTTTGCATTTGTGCAATATTGCTAAAATCAGAAACATCCTTTCTCAGACTGATGCTGAAAAGTTAATCCATTTATTACTTCTAGGCTGGACTACTGTAATTCATTATTATCAGGCTGTCCTAAAAGCTCCCTAAAAGCCTTCAGCTGATTCAAAATGCTGCAGCTAGAGTACTGACAGGGACTAGAAAGAGAGAGCAGATTTCTCCCATATTGGCTTCTCTTCATTGGCTCCCTGTTAAATCTAGAGTAGAATTTAAAATCCTTCTCCTAACATACAAGGTCTTGAATAATCAGGCCCCATCTTATCTCAAAGACCTTATAGTCCCGTATCACCCCAATAGAGCACTTCATTCTCAGACTGCTGGCTTACTTGTGGTTCCTAGGATACTTAAAAGTACAATGGGAGGCAGAGCCTTCAGCTTTCAGGCCCCTCTTCTGTGGAACCAGCTCCCAGCTTGGATTCGGGAGACAGACACCCTCTCTATTTTCAAGATTAGGCTTAAAACTTTCCTTTTTGATCAAGCTTATAGTTAGAGCTGGATCAGATGACCCTGAACCACCACCGTAGTTATTCTGCTATAGGCCTAGGCTGCTGGGGCGGGGGGGGGGTGTCCCATAATGCACTGTTTCTTCTCATTCACCTTTATTTACCTGTTTATACTTCACTCTGTATTTAATCATTATATTATTAATCTCTGGCTCTCTTCCACAGCATGTCTTTTGTCCTGTCTCTCTCCCCTCAGCCCCAACCGGTCGCGGCAGATGACTGCCCCTCCCTGAGCCTGGTTCTGCCGGAGGTTTCTTCCTGTTAAAAGGGAGTTTTTCCTTCCCACTGTCGCCAAGTGCTTGCTCATAGGGGGTCGTTTTGACTGTTGGGTTTTCTCTGTGTTATTGTAGGGTCTTTACCCACAATACAAAGCGCCTTGAGGCGACTGTTTGTTGTGATTTGGTGCTATATAAATAAAATTGAATTGAATTAA
>JAMQGT020003342.1:0-13254 GCA_024447675.2 Pterophyllum scalare
GACTGCATTAACAACAAAACACACAGTAAAAGCTTCGGAGAACACGGCGTTGCTCTGAGTGTTTAACACATTAGTTGGATTTAGAACGAATGTGTTAAAATATCGAGCGCACAAACTAACCTAGTGCGGCAGCAACAGGTTGTGTGTTTATTAGTGAAAACAATTAGTTGCAGCGCGACATACACGCTGCTTCTAAAACATATGATTCTTTTTGAGCATTTTCATCTTCTGTAATGTGCTTTGACTCGCTGCGGCACAGAGGTCATCGTTCATGTTGTTGTTGTTGTCGTTATTCAGCGCTGATGTGTCATTGTATTAGCCTTTTTCTGAATTGAGGCCACAGAGGAGAAAAGAATGAGGAGGGACAGCAGGGCAGTCCGAGTCTGATTGAGCTCCGGTTTTCCAGTAGTTGTTTAGAGCTACACAAATCCAAATTATTTGCAGAACTCGACAGCTGCTGCGAGTGAGGGATGAGACTAAGACTGCAACATATATACTTAACCCCAGTGCCCCACTTCCATTGTAGAGATTTCACCCAGTCCATTATAGCTCACCATTTCCCGAGGTCATCACTCTTCACCTCTCTGTCATTAGTTCTCCTACTATTATCACTTTGGTCTGTTTCAGTTAATAGGAACGGCCTGCTGGCCAGGCAGGAGTCGTGCCCCGACCCCGAATGCCCCAGAACCCCATGCATAGAATTCCCTTGCAACATGCTTGCATGCACACGTACCCCATTTCATCCGACTGGTCTTAATCCAGTAAGAAATAATTAATTCTCACAGACCCTTACTTTCTGTCTCCCCCCCCTTCCCTTATCTGTCTTAATAAGAAAGCTCTTTGACTTCTCCAGAGGCAGTGAGCCTGAGGAATGGAGGGAGGTCTGTAATGGATTTAAGGCTCCATTTTTAATTCATAGATTAAGACATTTGCTGAGAAGAAAGGAAAAAGGAAAAAAGGCATATGGAGCAGCATTAGGTTTAATGTGTTGCTCTATTCAAGTCATTTCTGTAATGCTTTTGGCCTTAAATCAGCTGTGTTAAAATCTGGCTTCTGCTGTTCAGGAAAATGTCCGTGTTCCTTCTCACTGGTTCTCGGTCCTGCCTGTGTTATCTACTCGTAGCTACTCATAACTCGCTTTCTTTCTTTTTGTTATGGTTCAAGGTAAGTGATGTTGAAAAGAGAGAGATTTTCTGTCCGTTATTGACGGCCCTAATTCACGCTTTGATCCTCACTTTGACCCCAGCTGTGGAAAAAGAGTCGCAACATCGAAAATGGTGTGAACACATCATTTGTTAGAGCTACAATAAATGCATGAAAAGGCTGGAAAGAGAGTAACAACTCTATCCCACTGTGCCAATGCTCATCCCTCATGATGAGGAGGATTAGTTACAAAGTTACCTTTGCAAGAAAGTTGTTTTATTTTTCTTTTATAAGATACGCAGCATCAGAATAAAGAGTCTTGCCAGTCTGTGTGCTTATAGCCAAAGCACAGATGTTTGGGCAAATTGGCATGTTGTGGGTGCTACTGGCCAATTAAGTCACAGCAAGAGTGCTTTAACATGGATACCTACGCTGACAATTTACTTGCTTTCAAAGTCCCTCAGACCGCAGCTTGTTTTCCTTCTCAGGGCTTTCTGTGTGTTCTGGGTCATTGATCCAGTTGGTTGAAGTTGGTCCGTGGTGGGCAGTAATAGACTGCTGGTTCATCCACTCAGATATTCCCATTTTTCAAAGAGTTTTCCAGGACAATTTTCCAGATGATCCTTTACAACAGAAAACGTGGCATGTCAGGTTAAAGGCAGAGGGTGTTCTTTCCAAATACTCACTTGAGTTTTTAGGGGGAGTTTGTATTATGTATGTATATTGTATTAAAAGAGCCACTTTGTAGTCACAGACAAACTGCACTGCAGAGGGGTTTAAAAGAACTGATGCAAGATTTTGCAACTCTGGAAAGTCATCACGAATACAATTATTTTAGATTTGTTACAATGATTAAAATGTGGTTCATATTACTTTAGAAAATCTACTAGGAATAAACACTTGCACATATTTGATTAGTTAGTTCAGTGCCTTACTGGATAATTTTTCAAACTGTCTGGCAAAACTAATTAATTAGTTTTTATTTTTTTTCTCCTTTTACAGATGTTTAAATAATGTAGAAGAACGCGACCTTTTTAGCTTCACTTTTTATATAACAGGAGTGCTTTGCTTGTTGTAATAGCAATTAAAATTGTGGGGAAAAAAATCAAGTTAATTGCAGAGCAAAATAAAATGAAGTTCTGATCACAAACAGTTGGTTTGAAAGTTTGTGGCTTCATGTGACCTGACACTGAGATGGAGCAGTTCCAACACAAGCTGTGTGTATTTGGGGGCCAAACTTCAAAGAAAGTTGAGAGGATTCATATTTATGAAGTGCTGAGTTACATAATGTGGGGTTAAAAGATATGATGAGTTGATGCAAAGCCATGAGGAGAGGGGAAATATGCTCTGTGTGTTTGGTGTTGCAGCAGTCAAATGCTGACATGTGGACAGCCGGAAATGGAAAGAATGAACTGATATTTCAAGTTGGTATAAAGACAATGATGGCTAAATAAGCATGATTACCAACAAAAACGTGTCAGTTGATTGAACATCTTCTTGTTGATAAGCTGGTAAATGTGGCTGAAGTTTTATCACTGAAGAGAACTAAACTAAACCCAAACCAGGTTTACATGAAAGATTCTGCAGTGATTTTTTTATTGTTCTGTGCCCTTATCTAAGTGAAAGTCATGGTACAAATATGCCTCTTTTTTCTCAGGACTGTTATATTAATAGAATTAGGATAGGTGTTAGGATGGGGGGGGGTTCTCCTGTTGTGAACAGTGGCCTGTGGTGCTCGTTTCCATTATTGGACTCTAATAGTGTAGCTTTGACTTCCAGTTTATAATAATAATGTCTTATCTCAAGGCCCAGCCGGTCTCAGCAGATGACTGCCCCTCCCTGAGCCTGGTTCTGCTGGAGGTTTCTTCCTGTTAAAAGGGAGTTCTTCCTTTCCACTGTCGCCAAGTGCTTGCTCAGAGGGGGTCATTTTGACTGTTGGGTTTCCTCTGTATCATTGTAGGGTCTTTACCTTACAATATGAAGCACCTTGAGGTGATTGATTGTTGTGATTTGGTGCTATATAAATAAAATTGAATTGAATGGAGTGGAGTGGAATGAATTAAATGATAACAGGGGGAAGTTGAGGAATTGAAGAATGGAGAAAAATTAAGAATTTGTGCAAAATAAAATGGCAGCAACTGCAACAGGCTGCATGCAGGTTGAAACTAAAAAAAAAGAAGTTTGTAATCTTTCACTGATTTTAGCTGAGAACTTTGTTCTCTGTGCTCTCCAGAGTGGTCCGGTGTGCAGCTCCATGGAGTACTCAGAGGCTACCTTCACCACTAAGCCAGCGGGGTGGTCATGGGTGCTATGAAGAAGAATTAACCTGTCATGTTTCGAAGGGTGGGTGCAGGCGTGCGGATAACATGCAGACCCCACACTGAAAGGAACTGCCCTGTGCAGGGTGATAAGCCACTGTTTTCGTGCTGTGATGCAGCAGTGCTGCCAACAGAGCCGCCGTGCTGCAGAAGTGAAACGTTACCGCTCGTTGCCGCCTAGTTTTCCCGCTGCTAAAAGCTCATCAGTTATATGCCACATTTCTGTTAAATGCAGAAACATTTGTAGCATACACTGAGCACTCTGTATTTCCTTTTTCTTCCCACTCCAGATGTAAATGACAACGTCCCTTTTTTTACTTCCTCCATCTACGAGGCCTCGGTCACTGAGGGAGCAGAGTCGGGAACTTTGGTTTTCCAGGTGTCAGCTAATGACTTAGATTTGGGTCCCAATGGCAAGGTGAAAACAAAGTCTCACGCACAGAGAAACACACCCACTATCCTAAAAAGTAATAATGCTGCTCTTGCATGTGAAAGACTGATTTTGAATGCCTGTTTTATATTATGTTCAGTCTGTTTTTCATTATCCAAGAGGTCGTCTTCCTTGCTGTGTAGATTTGCACTAATTAACTCAGTTTTAGCATCTGGCCTTCTGTATAATTGTGTCTGCCCCCACCCCCCCAGATCTCTTACTCCCTGCTGGAGGATCGCAGTGGGGACCATCAGTATTTCCGTATCGACCCAGAGCTGGGCTTCCTCTACACTCAGGCTGTTTTTGACCGTGAGACCAAAAGCTCCTACCTGCTGGAGGTTCAGTCGGTGGACGGCTGGGAGTCAGCACGGCCCGGCAGGCATGGGCAGCCCAACTCTGGTAAACAAGACTGACACTACACTCGACATCTTGTAAACGGATCTGTAGTTCAGCTGCGGCTGCCGTGGTGTTTTTGGTATGTTTTTATACTGTGGTAGGGGGGGAATAATTTAAGACATGAGGAAAACACTGAATATTTAAATGATCTGCAGGTTTTTACCATTTCAGTCAAAGTTTACATGTTGACCAGACATTAGTACTACAGGATACACCATGGTACCTTCAAGTATTTAGAATTTACTGCCAGAGATGAACCAGTCAGCAATTTTGACTCAAACACGGGGCCATGAGGTTGAAAGTGAGCCTTAAAAATCCTAAATGACCTGAGTTACAGCTGTTTAAAACCAAACTCTGGCTGGTATATGTAAACTTCTTGCTTCGCGATATTGTGAAACAAAAGTGAAATGATGGTCTGCTGACAGTTACTGTGCATTAAAATATTCTAAACAACTTCTCAAAACTAGCTCACATGAAATCTGTGGAGTACACTTCAGCTTTATGTGTATGACAGACTACATATCAGCCTTAAGAAGAGGCCGTGTAGCACCGTATGGGAAAACAAACCTCGGCTCTGTTTCTCTGTGGCCTAATTAAACACTTGCGTGGTGATTTTACGGTCTCCGATGTTCATTTTGCACATTATGGTCCCCATTAGAGTCCAGAAGCACATAAAGCAGGACATTCTTATGATTTACAAGTCAGTACCACAGTGCCCCTCAGTTTTCTCAGTAAGAGCCACCCCTCGCTCGTTATGTCCAGTTTCAAAGCCCTGAGATGGTGATGGTGACAGAATTCAGAACAGGATGTCACCGATGGAAGACCTCAAAAAATGTTGTTACATCTGTAATACTCAAAGTGCACCATGACTCTAAAGATAATACTGTAGCATTAGATTTACCCTCTGGTCTGGCCCTGCTTTCCATTGTTTTGGTCAGACAGGTAAACTTCGCTTGACCCGTTTTTCCCATTAGACTCGTGATTCACTCCAGATTCAAGACGTTGCCGGTGCTCTGGGGTCTAATGACGGTGCGCTTTATGATTGTCCAATCAAAGCTTGGCATCTCATATGCTGATGTCAGCGTGCGTGCCACTGCTTGGCCACCGTGAAAATCCGTGTCATGAAGCGTCCCTGTTGTTCCTGGAGGCAGTTTTATGTGTGGCTCTGATCTGTGAGCTTGCTTGGCCACTGGTCACTTCACTGCTGCATTGCCGTTGCGTCTAAGCTGGGTAAATATTGCTGTAGTTACTGCAAACTTGACGGTGCCTCATTACAAACCAATGGGCTCTTCAAGACAAGGCAGTCAGCTTAACATGGATTTAGACTGCGTGGCTGTGTAATTCATGTTAGCACCCGTTAGCACTAGCTGTAATACCATTAAATGTTTATTGCACCGAACGCACAGGAGCTGAAACCACATATTAGTCCCAATGCATGCATGTTAATGACTTCAATATAACATTTGTGAGATTTTACTGTAAAAATGCAGACATATTGATGTGATGGGTATGAGCTGTAATCCACTTGATGTGATGATGTTGGTACCTCATATAGTGGCTGCAAAATAGGGCAAAGGAGGAGACTGCTACAGACAGCTGCTCTGTACTCGTCGTTCCAAAGCTCCAAATCTTCATTGAAGGCAGCAGTAATCTCTGTTTTCCTTTCTGTCTGTTTCCCACATCTGCTCCTCTCTCTCTACGAAAGGACCAAAGGCCATCTCTCTCTTTCCGTCTTTCTCTCGTGCACTCGGTCTTCCTCCATCTCTCCATTTCTCTCTCATTTGCTGCCAGATGAAATGCATACACGCTCTGGTTGAATAGAGATGCGAAGAAATGAACAGATGTTGAGACAGATGGGTGGATGGAGAGAGGTGTTGAAAAACAGCGAAAACAGACCAGGATGTATTTTTAATAAATATGATCATAGATTATTAACAGACCCTCTCTCTCGGTCTGACTCACTGACATTTGTGGCAACGTAAACAGAAGTTAAATATTAAGAAGAGCAGAGACTGCAGGAAGGCTGTGGGAGTTATTTATTTTTTTCTGTCATATGAATAATAAATGAGGTGGCATGAAGAAGGATGGATGACAGGCAAATTAACAGATACTCATCTCTGATGCAAACACCCACAATGAATGTAATAGAGATGCAAAGTGGGAGGAGCTCTGGTTCCACATGATTTTCCTGTTAAAAAAAAGTAATGTCATGTGACTGACAGCCAAAGCGCTTCCACAGCTTGGATTAACTCTTCCCAGTTCAATCCAAGTCAATTGCAAAAATCCCCGTGGCAAAGTGGTTGGCATAATGCTGTATTCATTCATTATTCAGGTGACAAACTACCCCAAATATTTGTTCCTAAATAAATAAAACGTGGAGAAAATCGCTGCAAAAATTACCAAGCACAATTTTCAGGCTCGTGCACGATCATATTTCAGGGGAGCCCTGACAGCCACCCCAACCCCCACAAAATAATGAGAAAACGAGTTCATGGTCAGGATATGAAAAATGAAGCTAGTGTGGAAGTCCCTTATACCTGCGGTCTTTCTTATGGCCAGCAGGGGGCGAGTCCTCTGACCGCATGGACGCCTGTGGGAAAACAACCCTTCAGATACCCTGATCTGACCTCAATGAACATTTTACTGATCATTTTATAGTCTTAATTATGAGTTTTAAGCCTAATTGAAGACATTTGGTAATTTATGGTGTCAGAGTATAAGCGGGGTATGCTTTAGGGTATGGCGAGCTTTGAGTTTCAGGTCCATCCTTCATCCTGTCTGAGCAGCGTGTGGACCTAAAACTTAGCAAAATAGCTCAACTCAAGGCTTCACAACAGGACCTCGCTAACAAATGGATGACATCATGGTGGCTACTTCCATCTTTTTTATACATTCTATAGTCAAACATTATGTTTATTTATAACCAGAATGTAAACACACAGGTTAAAAAACAAGGCCTGCTGTGCACACAGTGTAACCCATCAATGTGTGTATACGGGCAGCAATTTGAGTGGCTCAGAAAGATCTTTAATGCTTTATACCAGTGAAGAGTTTCAGCATTTAAAAAGAACTAAAGTCTATTTTCCAGCAGAGGTTCCTTAAATTAAATCAGGTAGCGACATCATCTCGATAACATATAAATCACTTCCTGTCTGACATCTACTACTTATGGCTGCATTAATTTGAAAATACAAATAACAGACTGTTATTTGTTTGTGTTAGGTTCATAAATCATTTTTAAAAATAAAAAACAATCGTTGGTTTTATTTTCTGATACAGATCCAGAAGCCCTGAGGGAAACAGGTCTGTCATCTGAAATAGAATTCTAAAACAAAGGAGTTGAAAGAAGTACACGAGAGGAGGATCTGTTAACATCTTCAGTTTTTGCATCTGCACGTACGCTCGTCAAACTCCGAGATGCTGCGAACTGGAGACAACAGGCAGTCAATCCATCAGAACAATAATCCTGATAAACAGTTTGCACAGGCAGAAAGCTGCTGCTCAGAACTCGTGTTGGGTTTTTGCACATGCTCGGCACTAAAGTGTGAAAACACGGATGAGTGGGCATCATTAAGATGAGAGGGAGGATGAGGGGTTGACATCTGCTTTCCCACTTCCTGTGTTCATCCTTCGCCTCCTCTTACCTTCTTCTCACCAGCAGACTCTGAGCACTCAGAGCTCTGGCATCCGTGGCTTGCTTTGTTACAGCTACGAGGGCTCGTTTGCTGTTTGTGCCGTGAACTATATACCAACTCTTCCACCCTGGTTTAAATATTTTATCTCATCTTGAAGCCGTATTGCAAATTATGCTCGTTTTGACACAGATATCAAAGGAAGTGTAATGTGTTAGGTTGCTGAGCGTTACACTGATTTCCCCCCAGGGTGCTTTATACTCTGCTTCAGCCTGTGGTTGGATGCTGTGCAGAAGCAGAACCAGCTGAATTTACCGGTAACAGAGTGAAAATTTGTGCCTGTTTTTGCATGAAGAAATATCTGCATCAATGCAAATGTAACTAAACCGTTTCCTTCCTAAAAGAGACTCTCAAACGTTCATCTCAAAATGATGGAATAAGAACAACTTCATCCTAATAATCACCTCTTTCGGTCTCTTATTTTTTCCAGACACAGCATATGTACGCATTTTTATCAGTGACGTCAACGATAACAAGCCGGAGTTCGCACAGACCTCCTATGAAGTCGACGTGGATGAGGATGCTGACGTTGGCTTTGCCATTCTCACAGTCAGCGCTAATGATGGGGACGAAGGTGAGTGGCACGGAAAAAGGAAGGCGTATATGGAAATGTGCGAATCGGAATATTGGGATACGTGTGCAGAAAGTGTGGGAGCAATGAGCTCATCAAAGGCCTGACCCCCTGTTAGAGGGAAGGAAGATTTGCACTGAGAAACTTAAATGAAGTCATAAAAAACCTGCAAAGCAACAGGTTCAAACAGCAAACTGAAACCTTTCAATAAAAATAAATTCTAAAGCTCTGAATTGTGTGCTTCCACCATCTTTGGGCTTCCAAGCATTCTCCCTCACTGCAGTGAAGGATTTTTATTCTTTCTACAGCTTCTAGATTGGAGTCTTCTGGTATTCAAGCTGTTTTTTATTCATTTTAAGTCATCAGCGGCAAATTGGCTTTATTTTTTTAAATAAACAGCTTTCAGCCAAAGTTTGAGAAGGAGGTTAAAGAGGTGCTGAGCAGTCACAGCAGATTTAATCTGAGATATCTTAAAGACTGCCCTAAACACCTGGCTCACCTTTCCTCTGAACCTTACTTATTAAAAACACTAATTATGAAGTATTTAAGATCTTTCCAAGGTCCCAAAATGAAAGGCTTTATGTCTGTGCTGGAACACACCAACATGCTCAGCTGTTGTGGCCCGAGGCAAATGTCAGCTCACAACAGAGAAGACAATATCATCATTGCACTGAGGAAGAGCACACACTGATGGGGATGTAAGGAATAATCTAGTCCTTACTTAGTCTTCAAATGAGGTAAATACAACCTTTGTTCATTTAACAACACCTAAACCAAAAAGCCAAAACACTTTCAGCAGCAATAACTTTAAGTAATCGTTTATGTGTGGTTTTTAGCGGCCACCGCTGCATTTCAGACGTTCTGTTGTAGACCGGCTGCTGCGTTAGGGATAAATTTCTGGTCACATGACCCAGTTTGGTCCAAGCTTTCCAAATGATCAGCCCTCCACCACCGTGGTATCAGGTGTGTAACATGGTGCTGTGCATCATGGCCAAACATCTCTGCCGTGATGTTTCAGGAGAGAAGTGGCCACTTCTCCAAACAAGCCATACTTAGTCTTTTTCTAACTGTGCTGTCATGAACTTTGAAGTTTCCCATGATGCACTGCTGCTTCTTCTACACCACTAAACTCTGGTGGTCTGTCTTGTCCTGTCTCTCTCTCTGCTCTCTTCTCAGCAACAGCTGAGCTAACACACACCAGAGCAGCTAAACGTCTGCTTTTAGAGGTGGTCACTCCTGCTGATGATCAGTTAGTTGAGTATATTTGATTGGCAGCACCTGGCTGCCTCTTAATTCCTATGGAAGCAGTCAGGATAATTTTTAATATGTATAATAATTAAGGATAAGGATAAGGATAATAATTTTTAATATGTCCTGATATGTAACCCCCCCCCCTTCTGATTGGATTTTACTTCCTAACAGTAGGTTTGAACAGCTGATGGAACAGCTGCTGGGCTCACAGCCAGAGCAGCGCACCGGTTATAACCACAATAAGGATGTCCTTTCTCAGTGAGGTCATACAAACCCAAGACTAGGCTTCGAGAGAGAAAAACTGCATCCCTGTGAGAAGAAGGAAAAGCCAGAGACACCAGAGAAGCTAACCTTCTGCCTCCCAGTGTCTTTTTTTTTTTAAAGACAAAGCAGATTCATAAACTTCAAAAGAAAATCTCCAAAGTAAAATTCTTCAGGTGACACTGGAACAAAGTTACCATTCTAATATAAAAGATGCCTGCACGTAGGTCTGCTTTGATTGGGTGTTCGTGTAGCCACGCCCACACATTCACTCACATCTTCATAGTTTTGTGTCAGCAGCATCTCCCAGCGTTGTGCCGCTGATGAATCTAGCAGGAAACGCAACTGCTGAACCCGAACCTGCCTGCAGTGATTCCCACCACCACCGTCCAGATGTTACAGTTGGTCTTCTGCCTGAACTGTCTGTTGTAATTGCATCTGTAATTCGAGCTGAATCGATGAAATGCTCCTGCCTGCGCTGTCGGCCCCACGTTCCAGTTTGAACTTGCTCTCGTGTGGAGCCCATTAAGTCCCAGTTAGGGTCGGCCTGGGACTCAGAAGTCTTTAGGCTGCCATCATGAGTCAAACTACAAAGTGCTGTTCATGTATTTAGCAGTGCTAGTGTTTCTGCTGACAAAGGTCCAGTGACTGAGGCCTATAAACACACACAGTCCTGTTTGAAAGCCAAAGTTATTCAATATTTAGCTTTATTGACATCTCATTAAATTTTGTTTGATGCTCCAACTGTCATTTTACCATTTTTGGACAAAAAACTCAGAAATCATTTTAAATTTCTGCTCGTCGGCGCTTATCTTGATGTATGTACTGTAGACACGCACAGACAGAAACAGCCTGCTGGAGTTCAGAATAAAGTTATCACCAGCTGAGAGGGGGAGCTGTACAGAACGTTAAGTTAATGAAGGAGATTGGTGGAGTGATTTCTGTGCTGCTGCCAGTAATGAGGACAGAACGATGCCCGCTCATATCACACAGCTAATATGTAGTAGTTAGCCACAGTCATTAACAGTCCATGTAGAATAGCTGCAGAAACCACTGGAGAGGCGTGCAGTTCTAAGATGTAAAATGTTTGCATGGTTTCCCCTTTTTGACTGCAGGGGGAACGAAGGCCAGCAAGACCTGCATCAAAAATAAGTCTAGACTAGTTAATGGCTCCTTTGATTGTCTTACATCTTTAGGAATGTTTCATTTCACTAAGTAATGAAGGATCTTAAATACTATCTGAAGTTGTTTTAGTGTCACGGGCGCGTTGGCTCCTCTCTGCACTGCAGGAACTGGGACCATCAAAGTCTTCTAGCTCTTACAAATGAATTTCTCAGACTAAGAAGATCAGTGAGTAAGAGTTGCACTGTCCACACGTAAGTGTAGAATGACTAGTCAAACACATAAAATGCAGCACCAGCAGCCTCCATTAAGTACAGTGTTAAACTTTTCTGAAGCATTGGCCCTGAAAACGAGCGCTCTTACAGCACCGTTCAGGCCGAAACAGTATTGCAGGGAAATCAAAGCTGCAGCGTTCCTGCAAATGCAAACAGAACAACGAGGCTCGCAAGGTGTAGTTTATGGGCAACACCGCCGCCCCCCAAAGTGCACAAATGCTTGAATGCAACAGCAATGCAGCATTTTTTTTTGTTGAGTTCTGAATAAGTCAGCATCCCTGCAGCCTAAAATCTTTTGTTCTCATTTCCAAGTTTTTCCCACCTCTGTTACTAATCTCTTTTTTAATCTATGCAAAGCATTTTTAATAAAGACTATTAGAAGCCGATCAATAAAATGTTCACCTTAAATGCAATTACGGATAAAGCCGAGGTCTGCATCTCAATCACTGCTGCATCTACCGCCCTCGTGTTAATATGAAAGGGAAATGGAAACCTCTGAAGACGAGAGGGATTCACAGCTTATTAACGAGATGAAAGTCAAGGAAGAGGAGAAGAGAATGCTCTAATCCAGATCGTTTTGTACCGTCTGTTTTCATTTTAAATGAGACATTAGGGGATATACGCAATCGCATCCTTTCGCTTCACTCGCGTTCACTGTTTTTTAGACTTGTCAGAATCTCTTAAGTATTTAGAAAACCGCTGAGACCTAAAGGGGGAAACACTGCAGAGGGAGTGATGCAGCGGGTAAAGCAAACAAACAAATGGAGAGAAAATTAATGTTTTTCCCAGCTGTACCAATTTTAAAACTCATCTCCCTCGGTACTGTGTTTCACTAAAACTGTAGTATTCAGACAACAAAGCACAGAGGGAAGACACACACACACACACACACAAACACACACAATCACACACACACACACACACACACACACACACCTGTGACTCCAGAGGACGTTCTCTGGAGACTTTAGCCTTAGCTGTTTATTGTCCAACCTTAAGGTTGGACAATAAAACGTAATGAATCAAATTGGATGGATTTGCATTTTTCCTCATTAGGAAGACACCTACTCATAATTTAATGTAGGAAAAGGATGTAGGCCCCCACAAGGAGAGAAAAGCCTGAACCAGACACAAACGCAAAGAGGACCATGAGACCTGGTCACCTGATTTGAATCCAGTGGAATAACACTGGAGCATTTTGGAGAAGTGTCTTAAGGAGAAGGGAAAATAAATTCCTCTAAGGAACAGCAAAACACCTAAAAACATGAGTGAGACCTGGATGTACTGCACGCCACTACTAACAGACATGAAGCTCTTTATCTGGAGTCAGTTAGTGCAACATAGGAGAATCCTACAGGTGACCTTTTTCTATAGGCTGTCCACATGGGAGGCGGTTATCAGTGTGCGGCTCTCAAGCATTTCTTACCTGAGAAGCAGTCAAAGTGGCTCTCAGTGAGAGAGATACTGCTGATGGACATGTGACAAGATGGTCATTACTTTGGAGGGTTACCAAGGCAACCGGAGCTTAGACTGTGCATTAACAACCAACCGTGACGAGGAAAACGCCGCTCGTTAATTTAGTGAAAACAGACCCGCCTGTAGTACACAGTTTATATGTAAAAGGCTCCCGCCTTATTTGTTTTGATGGAACAAATCAGAGTTTCCTGAATTAGATGGTTTTAAGCACATTTCTGTGATCTTCAGTGTAACGATGTTTTGTTTTTTTAGGGGTTTAATTTTGTCTTTTTGTTTCCATTATGTAAGCAATACGTAATCTACGAAGTAGGATATATAA
>JAMQGT020003343.1:0-11254 GCA_024447675.2 Pterophyllum scalare
CTCGACCCCAAGTGTATGTGTTCACTTTCAGCCTCCGGGTTAGATTTATAACTCCAGTATGGTTGTTTTTGTTGTTGTTTTGGGGGGGTTTTCCTTGCTGACTTTAGAAAGCAAAATAACTGCAGATTTTTCTTCCAATGTATTTTCAGATTTACGATGAGCTTCAACAGAACAAACCTGAAGTACTCAGTGCTGCCCAAGAAGCCTAAAAAGGTTGATGAGGACTGCATCAGCTGGATCAAGAAGCACTACCCACGTGAATAATTCAGTACTTTTTCTGATCCCAGTGCATGCTATTTTCAGAACACTGTCATAACTGCTGTGTTAAAAATTTAGCTGTCTGTGAACACTTTGAGCTCTCGCATATCTCGATAAAGCTGAAGGAACAGTAAGTGGAAAATCAAAACAGTCTACAGACAACAAGCCAAGTGGATTGTTGTATCTAATTAGTTATATCAGGTTGCTTCATATGATTTTGGATAGAAGTAAAATTCCCAAGCTCTCTTAAATCTGTGCTCGTGTTGAATTTTTTTTTTTTTTATTAAATTTTTTTTAGGTGACTCTGGCATTGTGTACTGCCTGTCTCGTAACGACTGTGATGCCATGGCCGAGAGTCTACAGAGAGCAGGGATATTGGCGCTGTCATATCATGCAGGACTCTGTGACGGTGACAGAGAGTATGTGCAGACCAAATGGATCAATCAGGATGGTTGCCAGGTTAGGTGACAACTCAGATCATTGATATTACGAAGAAACTAGCAGTCTAGATACTTAACACAAAGCTAAAGTCACAAAGACTGGATTCAAAAAATGTGATGTTTGTACAATTTAAAGTTTAATTTAAAGTATATTTTGAGACATACTTTACACTGCTCATTTATTTGTTGTCAACAGGTCATCTGTGCCACCATAGCCTTTGGCATGGGCATTGACAAGCCTGATGTGCGCTATGTGATCCATGCTAGTCTGCCTAAATCAATGGAAGGGTACTACCAGGAGTCAGGGAGAGCTGGCAGGGATGGAGAGATCTCTCATTGCATTCTCTTCTACTCCTACACTGACGTGCATCGCATCAAGAGGATTATCAGCAGTATGTGACAGAAATTTAAACGGTCTTTTTTGGTTATCAGGCCAGTTAGTTGCTCTTAACATTTTAACTCAGTCTCTCTTTGGGTTCTTGAATTATTGCAGTGGACAGAGAAGGGGACAGGCATACCAAGGCAACTCACTACAACAACCTGCACAGCATGGTGCACTTCTGTGAGAATGTGATGGAGTGCAGAAGAATTCAGCTGCTCGCATACTTCGGAGAGCTGAAGTTTAACACAAGTTTCTGCAAGGAACATCCAGATGTCAGCTGCGACAACTGTGCCAAACCCAACGTAGGAATAATTTCTTCTATATCAAATGTATATGTAATACACCCCAGCCGTTTGTAATTGAACATCAATGTTCCTGAATGCAGCAATACAAAATGAGAAATGTGACTGAAGATGTGAAAAAGATCGTGAGGTTTGTTCAGGAGAACTGTGAGAAAGTCGGAGCAAGATTTCGCAAGACTGCTAACCAAAACAGACTGACCCTGAACATGCTCGTGGATATCTTCATAGGTACAGTACATACACAGACTTACATAGAAAATGCATTTGACAAACATAAAACTAGTGTCATAAATGCAATAGGAAAAGCAGGTTTTCCTTGTACAGCTGTGTTTGAAAACTGTAAATGTTCTCTTTTTTTTGTCAGGATCTAAAACTGCAAAGGTACAGACAGGAATGTTTGGCTTTGGAGCAGCCTACTCCAGGCATAATGCTGACCGTCTTTTTAAAAAGCTGGTTCTGGATAATGTCCTGGTTGAGGACCTCTACATCACCAATGGTGGCCAAGCAGTGTCTTATATCTCTGCTGGAACAAAAGCCACAAATGTGCTGTCTGGACACATGCAGGTAAGATGTCACACATCAGTGTTTTAAAGTGGTAGAATAGGGGTATGTATTGAACTGCTGCCCATCATTGAAAACATTACTGGTACTCTTCACTTCCCAGGTGGAGTTTTATGAGACGGAGAGCGCATCCACCATCAGGAAGCATAAAGCTGCCGTGGCCAAGAATGTCTCCCAGAGAGAGGAGATGGTGCAGGAGTGTCTGAAAGAGCTTTTGGATTTGTGCAAGCAGCTGGGGAAAGCATTTGGCATTCACTATTACAACATATTCTCCACTGCAACATTGAAAAAGATAGCTGGTAATTTTTGAAACTTCTCGGACACAAAATTTGTTTATTTTCACAATGAAGCATTTTATAACTTTATCACACTTTGTCACATTCAGAAAAGCTTTCTTCTGACCCCAAAGTCCTCCTGCAAATTGATGGTGTAACAGAGGACAAACTGGAGAAATATGGAGCTGAAGTCATTCAGGTCCTACAGAAATACTCTGAGTGGCAGCTACCTGGTAAGAGATCCTACTGATGTTTTGCACATTTTATCTTTTTGCATCACATCACCGAGGTTCACTCTTTTTTCCTTCTCTCTCAATACGCACATTGTATTAAAGTTACATTTTCTTTATATCAGAGGAACAACCTGACAGTGGGGGAGATGGGTGGATAGACACAGCACAAGGCCGCACAGGTGGAAATGACAAGGATGACACGGAGTCCTCCACCTACTTCCGTAATAAGCCTGCACAGGGACGGAAGAGAAAGAAGGCTCCATTCTTCAACTATTCCAAAAAGAAAAAAGGATGTAGCAACACAAGCTCCAGTTCTAAAGGGTCTGTAGAGTGTTGTCTCACATTTCATGATCCAGCTGGGAATCATGTTTGCCAACAAGCTTTACCTTCTAACTTCTTTGCTCTTTTTCTCTTTCTGTCTTATGGATTCAGCCGTGGCTACAGCAGCAATAAATCCTGGTCGTCATCCAGCTTTAGGGGTGGAGGTGGAGGGTTCAGGAGCTCAGCAGGTGATGCATCCACAACCAGGAGACCTGGATTACTGGCAGCCCCGATGCCTCAAAGCAGCCAGCGTCCGTTCTTAAAGCCAGTCTTTTCACACTTGAGCTAGGACTGTTTTCTCCAGCACCTGACTTTGATGGGGTTGAAAACTAATTTCGTAAATCCCCATAAAGTATTCACTGGAACAGCTAAAACTGTATATTTCAGTTATATACAGTTATTGCATGTTTATTGTTGTACATTTTTTATTTGAACAGTGTGATTAGAAACCGTCGCAGTTCTTTTTTTTTATATGCTTATTTGATAATAAAGATCAATTTAATTTATGACCATTGCTTCAACATTTGTAAGAATTAGTTGTTTTTTTGAAGACAGGAAAGCTTTTTTTTTTTCTTTTCACAAAACCACAGGAGCAGCTGCATCACATTTTTATTTAACATTTATTTCAAGTTTGAAGTGTCTTATTTAATGGCACCAGTTACAAGGGACTATTGGAGAGAAACAATATTTTATACTGACTTGTACAGAAGGTTACCTACAGTACAAACATTGGTTTTGGAATGGATCAGACTGAACAAGAACTGGATTTGGCACATGGATATATATATATATATAGATATATATACTTGTATATTTAACATAATTAAACAGCAATCTCTGATCTGAGGATAGAATGAGGCAAACTAGAGAACACGCCACCAGACATGGATATGCATATACACTTCTTGACGTGTATGCACAGTTGTGTGAAGGTCTGTCTACTGGGAGCGAGCAAAGGGGCAAAAAGCAGAGAAACTGTCTTCGATTAGTTTCATTAAACCCTTGGTGTGAACAGCATCACATTAATGTAACAGGAAGGAAATTAATCCAATTAATAAATCTGCTAATTGTGGTCACGTAAATTGGATATGTGATTGATTGCAAAAGAAATCTTAAGTTGTTTTTTTTTTAGCTGTTCTGATCATCTAATGATGACTCATAGAAAAATACGAGTAGACAAAATAACATCTCACAGTAAAGTGCAGTCCAGTAGAATAACAGCAAAAAAAGAAAAAAATGCAACCTCAAACATTAACCTTTTGTTGCAACCTTCATAAGATTTGATTGTAGGTTTACATAAATCTATGGTGCTTGGCTGTTGTATGGAATTGCATTATAAATCCATGCAGTTTCTGTTATTGGGTTCATTCACATTGTGTTTATTTTACTTTTAATAAAATTGTTTCATCTTCCACTGCAACCTCATATTTTTTGAAAAGTACAAACGTGCTAATTTCCCTTATGAACCATAAATGACAAATTGCAACAATACTCCCGCAACTAGTCACAATTTCTTGCCATTATCCATGTAGTAAAGTAACTGCAGAATATGTAAACGTGGCACAGCAACTGAAATGCGATGTCAGGTTTGTCACAGGAAACAGGCCTGCAAAGATTGTTGGCTGCCTGTTGAACATTAGAGTTTGAGACAGAGATGAAAACAATTTTCCCCCTCTCTTGGTTTGAGAGATTTAAGGATGGAGAAGTCTGTAGTCGAAAGATGTTGCACCTCTCTGTCTCCATTCCGTTATCTTTGCCACTTTAGTAAACTGCAGCGTGAGGATCCAGGCACAGGGAACAATGTGTCCCTTAACGATGAAACAACAAAGAAAACAGCAGAACAAACATCCACACAAGAGGTCTCTAAGGAAAATGCGATTTTATAAACTGTCATTACTGAATGCAACAGTAACTAAGAGTCTCGGTGGCCGCATCATTGTGAGCGAGCACGACAGCAAATTGGCGAGTGGGTTTCTAGAAACAGGTGGGACAAATTTGACTTATCAAACATTACTCATCAAGATTTTTGTACACAAGTTTTTCATACAACTTTTTGCTCTTACAGCTGGTTATTGCTTCATGAATAATGCTGCCTTTTTTAAATTGTTGCATGTTCAGAGAGACCCACTAAAGCTACATAATGCTGATAAATGTAAAAGGAACACCTTTAAAAAAAAGATGTCTAGCAACTCAGCCTGGCTGGACTAATAGGTCACCCAGTGAAAAAGTAATAAATATGAAGTATGAAAGTACACAAAAAAGTCAATCCACCTATCCTGCTCCACCCCTTTTTTTTATTACTTCACATAAATAAGCTCCTACACCAACAGCTTCCTTGCTAGTGTTGCTGTAATTATTCCATATTTCCTTTTAGCATTGTGCTGAGAAATGTCATTGCTGGTACCTCCACCAGACATAACTACGTTTTGTGAAAGACAGTCAGCCAAAGGAGTGGATCCAGCCACAATGCCAAAGTGCATGCTACTCTGCAGTCAGGCTATAGCCAAGGACTGATATGCTCAGATTGCACAGAAGCAAACAAAGTGAAGTAGCACCATCAAGCCTTTAGTGGAGCAGCTGTAGGAGGGAGTGTGTTAAAAAAAAAAAAGAAGAAGAAGAAAAATTAACCCTGTACAGCCTTTGATCAGTCATCAAGTGCCTTCAGTTTTCAATTTACATGGTAATTATTACTTTAAAATAAACTTCTCTACCTCTTTTTCTTGTCACCCCTCTCACTTTCTCTTCCTTCTTTGCTTTACTCTGTCCAAGCCTTCACCGCATCACCTTGAATCGTGTTTCTACTCCTACATACAGGCACACTAACACCTGCACTCAGTGCAGGAGGTAGACACGCAATACAAAAAACAGATTTTACCCAGAATCCAGCAGCCACGACAGTTATTGCTCCCTTGAGCTGTGAGACAGAAGAGTCTCGAGCCTGACCGAAATATCAAGGGGCAGATGTTATTTGATATAACCCTGGAGATAAAGAAAATGTTACTGTATGCAGTTTGTCTCCAAAGTAGTTATATCAAGTTTCATATGTGTTAACTCTAGATTAACTTACTGTACATTTACAGTTCTCAAGGTGGCATATTCTTTTCCTTAACCTGACCAACAGATATTACATTTATGAATGCAGACAAAAGATAATCCTCACATTTATTCATTTATCAAAATAGCTGCCCATTCATCTAACCTAACATTTACCTCACTGTTTCAGTCCCAGTTTTATTTTTGGCCACACTTATTCAGGCCACAAGTAAAAGTATGTGGTTTTTTGTTGCTTATTTGCTTTTCAAATGGGACCTTTTTATTCTTAAGAGTAGCCCTGCATAATTCACAGCTTAAAAATAATCATTATTTACCTTATGCTAGGCTTTAGTGTGGCCCCTCAGTTCATCTTGTCTTAAAAAAAAAAAGCCATTCATTTGAGCTCCTCCATTTAGGTGGATGGCACTGATGTGCTGACTGCTTAAAAATGACCATATTAGGGAAATCTGCTCTTAGTGACATCATGCAGATACAAGGATACAAAACACTAAACTGTCAACGGGGATTACTTGAACATTTGCAGACCTATTCTTTTAACCTTGAGCCATGTTTAACATAGGCCCCCTTTAACATAGATCCAGTCGGTCAGGCTCAGTCACCTCTCCAAACTCTTCAAGTAAAATAAGATATGATAAAGTTATGAAAGTTGAAAATGTGTTTTTGGATTATGTAGTATTTGTGGTGGTACAATGACATATCCAGATTTTATTCAGTACAAATACATAGCTAAATGATCATTAAAGTTGCACGCACACTGCTGGTGGAGTGATGGGAAGCATGATCAGTGTTGAGTGGATCTGGATAAAAGCCCTGGTTTTTTTTTTTGTTTTTTTTTCAGACCCCCTTCCATCTTTCCATAAATGCTTCGGACCTTACAGCGCTAAAAAAGGTATAATTTAATCTCAATAACAAAATAACATTTCAGTTCTGTTAAAATATACATGAAAAACCTGTCAATATATATTATGAAACAAACTAATTTGTACAAAAAGTACAGTATTACTCTTATTCTAACAATAATAATAATATAGTAAGAGAAAGGTTGATATGAGACCAAAATAAATCAAGAATTCTTTATAGAATGAAATCATTGAAATTCATCGAATTTCAACTTGATGAAAAAATGTAAATCAAATGAAATCAAGAAATAACAGAAGAACTGAACAAATGAGCACATTCAAAGTTCTTAATTATTAAAATCATGTCAGCATTGCACATCTATCTAGACTATCATCTACTGGTGCCAGTGAATCTTTGCTCATCGTGAGTATTTTTCTAACCGCATCTCACACTACTGGGCAAATAACACTACTGGCACTGGTACTTATTTTTACCATATCCTTACAAAGTGAAAATAACCTTGCGGACCTTGTATACAATTGTATACTAAAGTCTAATTGTGTCTTAAGCTATCGATAAATTCTACAACAACAGTCATCATTACCTTTTTGGAGAAAAAGGTATTTGTTAACCACCCTTTCTGTTCTCTGCTTCACATACCTTCACTATGCTTCCCTTCAAACTACTTTGTGTTTCTAATGAGGTTAATCTGCTGCTGACTTCTGATGGGGATGAATCGATATCAAAAGCTATTACACCACTTTGACTCACATATACCTCACAGCAGTAGGCCCTTTGACTCACTTCCATCTTTCACTGACAAATCAACTTCCTCGATTACCGTTCATGATCTCGTCTCCTTTCGCTAAGCGTGTTTAAAAGCAATAAATAAGAAATGAAGGCAAAGTTCATCTGTTGCGACAAAAATCTTCTGTTCCCATAAAAGGAACTGTTTGAAATTCTTTAGTTCTTTGATTTTCGGTTAAATTTTTTTCCTTTATTTTATTTGAAAAAATAAAATACCTGAAATGACTTGAAATTAAAAAAAAAAATTGCAGAAAAAAAGTGTCCTGGCTTTTGTAGAAAAAAAAAGAAACAAGAACGTAAGCGAAACGAGGAGGTGGGTGGGGAGGTGGGTGGGGGCAACTCAATGTGGAGGAGGGGGAGAGAGATCCTGGCCCGGTGTTACCAGGAGTGGTCCAAGCTGTATGTCTGCAGGAGGAGGATGAGAGAAGCAGGGTTCATGGTTGGGACGAGGCTGCCCTCCATCACTCCGGAGTCCTAACCGTCTTGTCAGACCCCCGAACAGGCTTACGGACTCTACGACCTCACTCTCACTTGTTAATGAGCAACCCGCCCACCCAGCGGAGCTTGCAGGCAAACCACCGCCTGAGGGGACAAAAGTATTCGTAATGGAACTGCTCAAATTCGGGGGTCTGGCGGATATCACTTAAAAATGCAATGTCAAGGTCTGACTCGGTGAGGATGATGAGGAGGAGGGAGCAACACAAAGAGGAGTCCAATGGTCACAAGGAGCAAACGGAGGACACTTAAGACAAACTTATTCACCTGTTCCACCTCGCTGAGGGCTGAGTCCCCTACTGCGCCCTCCTGTGCAGATCTACCGTCCGCACCAAAATCACCCCGCTCCCCGTGCATAGGGGTGCCCGCCTCCGACTCCTTCTCCTCCTCAATGCTGCAAGGCGCTCCATTGATTTGGCGCGATGCAGCTAGTTCCATGCTGTGCTCGGCCACCGGGGTGGGCAGGACGCTGTCAGAGGGGCTGTAGGCCTCGTCCGAGATGACCGCCATCCCTTCACTGGCATCTGCGACCTGGCTCCGGGAGCGTGGTATAAAGGATTCTCCGTGGGACACTGAACGCACCGGTGTAGAGTGGGCACTGTCACGCAAGGACTCCAGACCTGTGGAGAAGTTCAAAGAGGAAGAAAAAGAAGGGAAAGGACATAAAGTAAGAAATATTAAACACATTTTACATATAAGTGACTTAAAGTCACTTGTACTTATGATACTGACATAATCACGAATAATTTTAAGACTGTTTGCACCCAGATTTCAGATCAAATAGCACATTTTAAAGAGAAAATGTCCTCCAAACCTTCTCTGCCTCGGTTTACTAAAACCTTATGTGCACTGAACATTATGCTGAACGTGACATATTAAGAGCTTTTATGAGGAATTTTAGCTAAAACACATTATCTTTTCAGAGCTTATTGAAAATGAACTGACACAACTCCAGGACACTGTAATGTGTCAGAGAGGCTCCACCAAGTGCGAGTTTGGACCCCTCTCCAGAGAAATGTGAGGAATTTTAAAGCCTTTTTTTGTCAATAAAATCACCAGCATCATAGCTCAAGATAATATGGAGACTCCCAAAACTGTTTACTTTGACTTCTTTAACACAGTATGTTTGGAGAATCTCACTGAGGTGATTAATAAAATGAAGCCTTCTTTGTGTGCTTTGGATATTCTGCCTGTGACATTCCTGAAGGAAGTTTATTAATCTGTTAGCCCCAACATTTTATCTGTAATTAATTCTTCACTTTGACTGCTTCTGTCCCTGTTTTTCTTTCTTTCTTTTTTTTTTTTTAAAAAAAGCAATCGCACAACCTCTTGTGAAAAAACTCTCTCTGGACACTAATTCCTTGGATAATTTTAGACCAATTTCCAAACCTTCCTTTTTCTCCAAGGTTTGATTGCTTTTTGAACAGAAATGAGCTCTTTGAAACATTCCCGTCAGGTTTTAGAGCAGAGTGATGAATGATCTGGTGCTGGTAAAATGTTTTTCTAGCATCAAAAACAGCAGCGCTTGTTCCTGCAATTAAAACTTTTACTGAGAAAAAACTGGTGGGAGTTCGTCATCAACCACCTGTTCAACAACGTGCCATCCACCACTGTTTTTTTTACACAGCAAAAATCTACAGTGACGCTGCAGAAGTTATATAAAGTATTCAGATGAACTGTTAACTTAGTCTGATGTGATCTTTAAATCAGGCAGTTTGCTGACAGCTGTCAGCAGCCACCCTGCCGCGATACCTGCAACAAGCAGGAGTGAGTCTAAAGGGGTGGCATGGGGGGTGTACTAGACCATATTTATTCCTAGGCTTTAGAAACAATATTTTTCAGATTTAAAGTGAAATAATATATAATAATATAAAATCTTTAAGTCGTATTAATATTTCAAAATAAAATAATAAAAAATAATTTTTTTTCCATAGGTCCAGTAAAACCAAGCCACTGACCTGGAGCTGTTAGATTGGACACTGAATAATTATTAACATTATTTATTAACATTAATTATTAACTTCTACACCATCAGTCTGTTTTCTGCAGCAGGAAATGTTCCATCACAGCACAGGACAAACCTCATTTCTGAGAACGGTGATATGCCCGCTTTTCTCGATAGAATGCTTGATTACTAAAATAATCGATAGGTGCAGCCCTAATCCAAGATATTAAATCCTGGATGGCACAGAACTTCACTTCAGCTAAATATGGACAAGACTGAGCTAATAGTTATTGGCCCTAGTGCGTTTAGCATACTCACTACAACACACCTGAGCTCGTCATCTATAAAGTTGGGCCAATATCACTTTCAACAACCACCTCAGCTTAATAAGCATGTTAGTTCAGTTGTCCAGTCTTGTTTTATGTAACTTAGGAGACTCAGTATTCAGCTCAATTTTACCAAAAAAAAAAAAAGAGATGGTCATACATGCATTTATCTCCTCTACATAAGATTACAGCAATTTATTATTATTATTATTATTATTGTAAGTATACGCAAATTACAGCTGGTCCAAAATGCAGCCAGACTTTTTACTGAAACCAAAAAGAGAACACATTGCTCCTTTTCTATCTTTCCTTTATTGGTTGCCTAGTAACTTTAGAATTGATTTTAGGATGTCATTGTTGACTTTTAAGGCCCTCACTGGGCTCACACCAAAGTATATTTCAGCCCTTCTGTCACCATACGACCCTGGTCGTGACCTGAGGTCCTCGGGCTCTGCTGGTCATCCCACAATCTCGGCTGACAACCAAGGGTGATCGGGCTTTTTCTGTCGGTGCATTCACTCTGTCAAACACTCTCTGAGGCGATCAGATTGGTGAGCTCACTTTCATCTTTAAATCCCTCTTAAAGACAGATTTTTTTATAAGCAGGCTTTTTTTGTGTCTCCATTTTGAGTTATTTCTATGTTGTCCTTCATAACAGTTTTATCATCTTCTCCTAGTAATTGTTTTTATTTATTTTAATTTTCTTTTAGTTCACCTATTTAATTTTAATTTTCTTTATTCCTCACTGTTAATCTCCTTGTGCTGCTGGTATTCCTATACCTAATGTTGTTTAATCTTTATATCCTCTTAAATGTTTTATTTGCTGTTTGTTTCATATCCCACTTTATTTACTTTATTTTAAGATAAAGTGCATAGTCAGTAATACTCTACACTAGTCACACCCTGTACTGTAGTTGCTGAAAAGTTTTCGTTTGTTCAGCAGAGGTCTGTTACTAAGTGCAGACGCACAGGCTCCACTTTGAGAGCTGAAATTTGATCATGTTTTCCCCACAGC